>LPNX011111550.1:8938-13938 GCA_001517045.1 Pseudotsuga menziesii
AGACTAGGAGGGGCATCACAGGAGGAGGTCTACGCCGTTAACAAAGTAGTCTAACATCGGGCAAAATCAACAGGGGATTCATCTTGTTAAGCAATATCTCATCACGCACATTCATAAAGGGGTGTTTTTTAATATACTGAACGAAGGCGCTATGACATGGTTTCACTTATTGAATACCCTGTGGAGAAATCGGCGAAGCGTTAGACTACTCCAATTTAAATTACATTACGTAGCATGGCAATCAGGTGCCGTGATGATAGGGGTTGCTCTTTTTAGCCCATGGACTACAAAGTGGCTAGAGTAACTGACCCCTTAAACAACGCCTTCACCATAATTAAAGGTTCATAAAATACGCATCAAATCCAACCAAAANGGTTGCTATTTTTAGCCCATGGACTACAAAGTGGCTAGAGTAACTGACCCCTTAAACAACGCCTTCACCATAATTAAAGGTTCATAAAATACGCATCAAATCCAACCAAAATTTTGTATTTCATTAAATTAATATTACGATTTTTCATGTTCACCATCAAATTAATATTACGATTTTTTAAAGCCTTAATGTACCTTAAATTCATACATATGCAGAGTTCTCTATATAATTATCAAAATGTTTTCAAAAGCTTTGTGCTTAAGCATTTATGTACCTTGAATTCATGCATATTCAAAGTTCTCTATATAATTTATATATAACATTAAAAAAATGGAAAACATTAGAGGAATTTTGGGGTCTAAAATGGGCCTCCTAAGGAAAATAATAAAATAATAGTTAAAATAATAAAATAATGGTTAAAATAATAAAATAATANTTATTATTCTAGATTGAAAAAATAGAAATAAAATAGCCGTGATAAGAAAAATTGAAATGTCATCCTTGTATATAATATTCTTATTTTATCATTCTATTTATTTCAATACATAAGTTAGTATTTTTTAAAACAAATTTATTTTTGTTTTATTACTCTATTTCTTACTTCAACATCTACATTAGTAATTAATTTTTAAATTTTTTTTATGTTAGATGAAGAGTTGCTCAAAAGGAAATCATCCCAATGCCAAGATCATATCAGAGGCCAAATATTTCTTTGGAAGGCCTATTTGATTTTGTAACTTACAAATTTATGGTAATGTTGAAAGCCAACAATAATTCCACAATATTATGAATTATTCTCCTTAATAACAAGAGTAGTTACATTATATTTGAATTGTTAACATAAAATATTTACTGAGGTCACAAATTGACCAAACTACAAATATTTATAGACTCAATTCTATGACCTCACAATGTTCTCAACTGACTCAAATTATATGGCAAAGGAATTTAAGGAATGGCAGAGTTCTTCACTCTCAACAATACTCAAATTCAGCTGTTGAGATTATGCGAGGGAAGCATAGGGAAGTGTCATTGTCTATATAGCCAGTGTTTAATGTTAAACAAATAATAATACCCTGTGGAAACCATGTTCACATGGAACATAGCCGACAATTACCCAAATGGCAGGTGCCATTACACGGTCAACATTTCACTTTCAATTACCAGAATGGCCGGTTCCAATACATAGGTCAACATTTTATATCGCAGAAGTTCCACAATCTCTGCTTACACAGTTATAATAAACACGGGGTCGCCGGCAAAGTTAACTTTGAGTTTGAAGGAAGGTTCCGAACATTTGATATCTTATGTGTGAAGTAATGACACAGTAACAATGACAATGATTCAATATGCGCCATTGTTGAAAGAGGAGAGATGATTCAAGGGGTAGGCCTTCATGGACCTGAGTTTTTTCTTTCTTTTTCAGGTGGCATGCTTTTTAGGATTAAATATTCAGATGAACCATTTCAATTATATTTGGTTGTTATTGGTAATTTATTTAACTAAATTACCAGGATGAGGGTGAGATACAAGCCACCAAGGACACGGAGGTGATGGAACCAGCCCATCATCCGCATGACGTCACTTCCTCCTAGCTGCATGCATTAAATTTGGAGCAGACATGGACAAACCATGGAGGTTTGAAGTGACGTGCTCATCACCTCATGTCTTAACTGCACCTCCTTAGTGCTTGGAAAAACGTGCCATCAACCTAATTCCCATACTTGTGTAGCATTTTCATCATTTGTTCTCCAAGCTCCTGCATTTCCGTCCTCTGTTCTCCTCTGGTCGCTCAGTCCTCTGCACCTTAGTCAGCCTATAATGTCTCACAGACAATGAGGCACCCCTCGTCGTGGTTTCCAGAGGGGAGGAAATCAAACTGAATGCCCAATTTTGCTCAGCACTCAAGCCAACAGCGATGGTTTCGACCTTGAAATTCCTGAAGCGGTTCGTCTCATGGCCAATGACTGGGAAGGTGAATTAATAGGGGCTCTCAGCATAGTTGGTCGCACTCTGGAGCGACAATGCAATTACTAGGTAATAAAGAACCTTCTCATTTGGTTCGTCCTCTGTTTTCACTCCCAGCCTCTGGCACCTGCACTTACACCTCCTTCTCTTTCCAACCCCTCGCCACCTCCTGCTCTAACTGTCCCCATGATACCACTCCCTGTTCCTGCCTATGTACCCTCCACCTCCACCCTTTCCCCTGTAGTCCCTATGGATTGCAAGCCCCCTCCTCAACAAGTGCGTATAAAATCTCTCTTTGCAAGTAAAAGTGCTTCCAATTTAGCCTTGGCAAAGAAGACAGCTCCTCTCCCAATCAAGCAACCGCCTATAGGGAGTGCTAATGATGATACGTCCTCCAACGACGAGACGACAACCTTCTCCGATGACAACATAATGGATGCACAGGACGATCCCAACGTGTTGGCTTCCACCGGCTTTGGCTGCCCTATTATCGAGGAACCAATGTATAAGACTTAATCAGGTTCTGTCAATGGTTTTATTATCATAAACTATTGCCTTTTTTATATATGGACACTCTACCTCTTTCCTTGGACTTGTTTTCCCTCATGGTTCGAGATTGCTTCTAACACGCTTACAACTTTTTTTTCTATTGAACTAAACTGATTATAGAGAAGGCCTGACAAACAAACTTGACGACGTCTTCCCAACCTTTCCCATAGTAAATGTTGATGGCAGGAACACCAACGTGATGCAAGAAAGAAGTAAAGTCTGAGCCTCCTCTGCCTAGTCTACCAATATGATATTCACTCATATCACAAAACAAATGGAGGACAGAATCTCAGATCAGCCGATCATAGTATTTTAAAGAGGCTAAGACATTGACTCATCACATAAGACAAATGAGATAACATAAACATGTTGACGAGATAGTAAGCTAGATCAACCAAAAAATAAATTATGTAGCGATTATAGTGTTGACATATACTTTCATAGGGTTACTAATTGGGTGATTAGTATGCAGTATGAGAAACATAAAACAAAGAAGGATCCAGAGAACGCACACAACCATAAAATTTAGGAGGAGATCACAATAACACTCGCAATGGGAGAAGGAGGCTACATTTTCCATGAACATCACAAGAAGAAGGAATCCAAAAAGGAAGTCAAAGAACTCCACATGTAGCTACCTACTCCATGTGCCTATGCCGGTGCATTTTACATCATTTCCTTTCTTTTGCCGATGAAGTAGTTTGTGATGTTGGGAGTGATTTAAGCTTTATAGGTATTTTGGATCATTTTCTGATCCTAATAAACATTTTAATGTCAATAATTCATACTTTTATGGAACTTATATTATAATTACAATATATGGAGCATGATTCATAGAGAAACGTTTCAATTGTTTGGAATATGTTGGATGTCATTACAGTGTCTCACTCCGCTCTGGTTAGGGTTTGTATAAATTGTGGGCAAATTAAACAACAATTCGGGTTGATGATTGTAAGTTAAGAAATGAATTTAAAGCTTCCATAATTAATTTCTATTCATCGCATTAAGAATACATTCGATTCAACGGCGAATGCGTAGAAGATAATTAACAAAAAAATTAGTCAACGTTTTAAATATGAATATTTTTATCGTGATCTAAGATATTCCCGTGGGCATAACATTAATAAATTGGGTAATTAACACAAGTATATATATAATTAAAGAGGATGATAGTGTATTAATATATTTTTATTAATATTTATAATTATCAATAACCATATTACTAATATTAGGGCTGATGCACAATCATGGACTCCTTTAAGGACACTTTAGATGCCACATAATACTGGAATAAATGGAAAACTCTGATTTTAGGTGACAATTAGGGGTACTTCCCTAACTTATTTGAAGATGAAGTAAAAAGAGAAAAGATAGGTAATTGAATCAACTTTCATAATATATATCATTTGTGCAGAGAAAATGTGCGCAAATGATTATAAAATTAGTTTCCATGAAAGTGGGTTTTCAAATTTTCAGCACATCTTAACATATATGTTTGTGCAGGTGCAGCAATATATGAGGTAAATGATGTCCATTTGGGATAAAATCTTGCAGACATATAAAGGACATATGGGCCTAGTGCAACACTATTTATTCGGAATTTTTCATGAATTATTTTTATTATTATTAATTATTGAAGTCAGAAAAGCTTGAAATTAAAACCTTATGTGCAGGTACAACACTTTAGGGGCAAAAATTAATGAAATCCTTGATTTCTTAATATAAGATCACAGAGCTTGATCTCGTCTAGTGCACCATATAGTTTTTATGGGAAATGGTGATGGAAATCAAAAGTTATATAATGAACAATTGATGTATGTATTTTTGAAAACTAACGTGTGTCATTTAGAAAAATAATTATAAATAAATAAAACATAGTTTTGAAGGAAAAAATTATATATTCAGAATCATCATTTCGTTCTCTACAATATCGTACATTTTCATAAAAAAATATTGTGTATGTCATATCAAAACACGGGATCTAATATGAGCATATTGATAGAGTTCTAAAAGACAAGCAATAGCCCTAGTTTATTTGTCCTAGCCGATAGGTTCGGTATTCTGAAGCTGCTTCCAAACCTAATGCCAAACCTTAATCCTGCCAATTATT
>LPNX011111550.1:18938-30189 GCA_001517045.1 Pseudotsuga menziesii
CTTACACCGGAAGAAGCAGAAAATAAAAAACAAAAAAAAAAGGGAAGATTCAAGAAATCGTCGGCATTCATTAGATGAGCAAATAGTTCCCATTACCCCTCAAGAGATACCTGACCTGGAGGCTAAGGAAGATAATGCAACATTAAAAGAAGCTGGTTATATGGAAGTTGATATTATTCATCCATTAGTAGACGGTCAATCTTCTGAACAGTTCAATAATTATGTTACTTCCGATGCAAATGTGACTCAGCAACAACCATGTTCGATGGTTCAATCTCCTAATCGAAGTTGTGAGCCGGTAGTGGATGTAAATGTCACTCCAGCATTTCAAACGGCAAGAAATTTTGCATCAAAACGAAAGAGAACTCCTAAACAAATACAAGTGGACGAGAGCGGATTGACTTCCATGGAAGGTAAGGTGGCTAAACGCACTATCCTTCGTCATTCTTCTCAAATAATGAAACAATATTTTGATAACAAATCCGAAGCCGGTAAATGCCAAATATTTTTAGCTTTGCTTAAATCTAGAAATATGGCAACTGTTAGAAGAAATTTAGGCATAACAACAATGACGAATATGGAATCAAGTAATCACATTGTTAAATCTCTTGCTGCTGCATTCACATCGATTGGTAAAAAAACTCATTCAAAAGAGTGTAATGTGGCTCGTCGTGTATTGGCTGAATCAATTGTACGTAGATCCACAAGGAAATGTTGTTTACTTAAATGCACATCAGAAATTGTTCCTTTACATCCAAAGACTCTTAAAAAATATTCAGCAAGAAGAGACAACCTTGATGTAGAGGGACAAATGGAAACATTATGGGCATTTAGCGGTAGACTGCCCCGCAAAGACATGAATTTAGTCGAAGCAGTGAAGGGCCTAGTGCAAACGTTTTGGCATGATAACACTAGCCTTCTTCTAACACAAAGGATGTGTTAAAACATTGTAGGCGTTCTCATCACACTGAACCTCATGTTAAGCATTATCTTGACATGACACAAACTCAACTGTTCGAGATGTTTAAAGTTTCCCATGTAGAGCTAAGGCTCCGGCAAAGATCCTTTGAAAATTGCAAGCCTTGGTATGTTAGAATCAATAGCATCCGGAACACTTGTTGTTGTAGATACCACATACAGTTTGACCTATATTACCATACATTTGCACATATACATCGTTTTTTGCATCCTAACCATGTGCAGGAATGCTCAAGTACAGTACCGCCAATTTCATCCAAAGATTTCATCCATAGCCTCATGTGTCTGAGGCAAGATGGGCAGACACATTACTTAAAACAATGTGTAGACGGTTCTTGCAACAATTGTGGTGGGCTATCCTTATGGTCTAATTGCATCCATGAAAGTGAAGATCAAGCATTCGGGAATGCAATTGTTGAGAAGCAGAACTATCAATATGAGACATATCAGCTAAATGATGGGAAAGAAAGCAGGAAGATTAGATTGGTGACTTCACAGGTAAATTCTTGAATATTGACAAATTAATATTCACGTGTACACATACATTTTTTTATGTGGTTTATTGACATATTAATATTCATGTACCAGGTTCGAGTATGTGATTTTATTCCAGAGTTTCATGGAAAGATCCAACAGTACATTCAACATGTCGATATGGCACGGTGGCAAGATGAACAATTCAGAATATGCCGGGACACCTTCCCTCTCGGAACAATACTATCAGTGGTTGACTTTGCTGAAAATTACACCCTACAACCACAAAATGAAATTCAAAGCCAATACTATCACTTAGAGCAGGTGAGCATAATGGTGCATAACATGTATCGACATGGGCAAGATAGCAGTGAAGAGAAACGTGTGATACTGAAAGAAAGTCACTTCTACATAAGTGACGACCGGACCCATGACATCCATTACGTGCAACATTTCTTTAAATTATTCTATGACCACATGATAGCTATGGATATACCATTTTATCATCATATCATTTGGTCAGATGGTTGTGCTCGACAGTTCAAGAATGCACGTGTATTTGAATGGTTCTGTTTGTTGCACCTAAAATACAAGGTGCCACATGTATGGAACTACTTTGAAACTGGTCATGGAAAAGGAGAGCACGATGGTGCTGGTGCATGCATTAAAAATTCCTTTCGAAGGGAAGAGATGAAGTTTACATGTGCTTGCCTTCAAGATGCAGCATCTATAGTCCAATGGTGTGCATCTGTCATGGGAGAACAAGCAACAAGGAAACACTTAGTGCGAAGAATATTCTGGGAGGTTACAAATGTGGACCAATCAGAAACACCCCGGGTGAACATAGTGCATGGAACTCGACAGCTTCATTCAATTAGAAGCTCAGACAACTCGGCCCTACAAATTTGGACAAGATTGAAGGCTTGCTTTTGCAGTTCTTGTAGCATCAGTGAATGGGATGATTGTGAGCATACTGATACCGTTGATACATGGGAACAAGTGACACTTGGTACCAATTTCAATGGGGGCAATGAAATAGACCATTTGGAAAATGATCAGACACATATTTCTAGAGACTATGATCACATATCGGATCTCATACAAGCAGGTACATGAGTAGTAACTAAATAAGAAAATGACCCCCTATGTAAATTGTTTACTTGACCTTTGTATAATTTAATTTATGTCTAGAAATTAGATATGCAATACCTTATTTAAAAAATGTATTTAATTGTTAACTTGACCTATTTCTTTTCACAGGTCATATATATGCAGTGGTTGCCCCAAAAAATAATGAATGGGGTTCTGACTATTGGTTGGCACGTTGCTTAGAGGGGAAACAAACCCTTCTAGAACATGTTACAGATGATGAAAATATTGAATTCCCAACCAGCTTGATGTTTATAAAAGGGGAGTACTTGACACTTGCAGCACAACATAAAAGGAAGGGTGGGTATGTATATCAGGATTATAGACCAGGAACTATTGTATACCACTTCACCAACCTAGTAGTTGGTACAAACATCAAGCTCCATACACTTGCTCACAAAAATAGGTCACATGTACGATACTTGCTACCTCATATAGAACACAAAATATTGATGGACACTATTGGCACCAGAGATGATCCGGATGGCCTACTTGTATGAGTGCATTGTCAGGTGCGTTATTTAAACCATGTTTGCACATTTTCATTGGGTTCTCTTTTCTTTCTTATGATGTTACTAATGTCTAGCCTTTGGTGTGCCTAGGATACAAACACCATCTATGGCACATTGGAGGTGCCAAGAATGGTGTCTTTAGAAACCACCATCACCCTGAATGCACCTACTAGGATTTCATGAGTCACCAATACTTCCATGCTCCAACTAGGGTCAAGACAAGTTATTTTATGTCCAACTAGCGTTTGGAGAGAAATTATGCAAGTTAGGAGAGTGAACTAGAAACACGTGATCACCAATACTTGAGATATCCACCTAGGGTTTGGTGAGCAATCATGCAAGTTACGAGAGTCACCAATACTTGCATCTACAAACACATGAACACCTTGATACTTGCATGCACCAACTAAACACTAAACACACATGTCTCAAAAAGTACACTAAACACACATGTATATCTAGAATTATTTTCCCATGGTAGCTGACATATCATAGTCATGGGTTTCCTTGATGGTGCATATCAAAGTGATCCGAATTTTAGTATCACATGGCATCTTATTTTTGTAAATGATATATATATGCATGTTAGTAAGTATAAAGTTGGAGCTGGCATTGGAACACACAACTTTGGATAATTAATGGCCTCAATGCTCTTGATAGAATGTGCTTTCAACGGTGCTGTAAAAACTCTCTAGGTTTTTGTTCACTAGGATCTCACTATAAATTGTCATGGTGTTAAACAAGACCTAATTGGAGTGCAAATACTGCTACTCTTTAGTACATTTATTTTAGGAGAGTCAACTACAAACACTTGAGATCACCAATACTTGCACATGCACCAACTAGGGTTTCATGAGTCACCAAGTTGTGCATGCTCCAATTAGGGTCAAGACAACCTATATGAGATGTCCAACTAGGGTTGGTTGCGTAATCATGCAAGTTAGGAGAGTGAACTACAAACACATGATCGCCAATACTTGCATGCTCCAACTAGGGTCAAGACAAGGTCATAGATGTCCAACTAGGGTTTGGTGAGCAATCATGCAAGTTAGGAGAGTCAAATACAAACACATGAGATCACCAATACTTGCACATGCACCAAATAGGGTTTCATGAGTCACCAAGTTGTGCATGCTCCAACTAGGGTTTGGTGAGAAATCATGCAAGTCAGGAGAGTCAACTACAAACACATGAGATCGCCAATACTTGCATGCACACCAGCATTAATGGGAACTAAACATTATTGTGGCATGCTCCAATTAGGGTCAAGACAAGGTATGAGATGTCCAACTAGGGTTTGGTGCATAATAATGCAAGTTAGGAGAGTGAACTCCAAACACATGATCACCAATACTTGCATGCTCCAACTAGGGTCAAGACAAGGTCATAAATGTCCAACTAGGGTTTGGTGAGCAATCATGCAAGTTAGGAGAGTCAACTACAAACACATGAGATAACCAATACTTGCACATGCACCAACTAGGCTTTCATGAGTCACCAATACTTGCATGCTCCAACTAGGGTCAAGACAAGGTATGAGATGTCCAACTAGGGTTTGGTGCGTAATCATGCAAGTTAGGAGAGTGAACTCCAAACACATGATCACCAATACTTGCATGCTCCAACTAGGGTCAAGACAAGGTCATAAATGTCCAACTAGGGTTTGGTGAGCAATCATGCAAGTCAGGAGAGTCAACTACAAACACATGAGATCACCAATACTTGCATGCACACCAACATTATTGGGAACCAAACATTATTGTGGCATGCTCCAACTAGGGTCAAGACATGGTATGAGATGTCCAACTAGGGTTTGGTGCGTAATCATGCAAGTTAGGAGAGTGAACTACAAACACATGATCACCAATACTTGCATGCTCAAACTAGGGTCAAGACAAGGTCATAGATGTCCAACTAGGGTTTGGTTAGCAATCATGCAAGTCAGGAGAGTCAACTACAAACACATGAGATCACCAATACTTGCACATGCACCAACTAGGGTTTCATGAGTTACCAATTTGCGCATGCTCCAACTAGGGTCAAGACAAGGTAGGAGATGTCCAACTAGGGTTTGGTGAGCAATCATGCAAGTCAGGAGAGTCAACTATCAAAGTGATCCAAATTTTAGTATCACAGGGCATCTTATTTTTGTAAATGATATATATATGCATGTTAGTAAGTATAAAGTTGGAGCTGGCATTGGAACACACAACTTTGGATAATTAATGGCCTCAATTCTCTTGATAGAATGTGCTTTCAATGGTGCTATAAAAACTCTCTAGGTTTTTGTTTACTATGATCTCACTATAAATTGTCATGGTGTTAAACAAGACCTAATTGGAGTGCAAATACTGCTACTCTTTAGTACATTTATTTTAGGAGAGTCAACTACAAACACATGAGATCACCAATACTTGCACATGCACCAAATGGGGTTTCATGAGTCACCAAGTTGTGCATGCTCCAACTAGGGTCAAGACAAGGTATGAGATGTCCAACTAGGGTTTGGTGAGCAATCATGCAAGTTTGGAGAGTCAACTACAAACACATGAGATCACCAATATTTGCATGCATACCAACATTATTGGGAACTAAACATTATTGTGGCATGCTCCAATTAGGGTCAAGACAAGGTATGAGATGTCCAAGTAGGGTTTGGTGCGTAATTATGCAAGTTAGGAGAGTGAACTACAAACACATGATCACCAATACTTGCATGCTCCAACTAGGGTCAAGACAAGGTCATAGATGTCCAACTAGGGTTTGGTGAGCAATCATGCAAGTTAGGAGAGTCAACTACAAACACATGAGATCACCAATACTTGCACATGCACCAACTAGGATTTCATGAGTCACCAATACTTGCATGCTCCAAATATGGTCAAGACAAGGTATGAGATGTCCAACTAGGGTTTGGTGAGCAATCATGCAAGTCAAGAGAGTTAACTACAAACACATGAGATCACCAATACTTGCATGCACACCAACATTATTGGGAACTAAACATTATTGTGGCATGGTGCAACTAGGGTCAATATAAGGTATGAGATGTCCAACAAGGGTTTGGTGCGTAATCATGCAAGTTCGCAGAGTGAACTACAAACACATGATCACCAATACTTGCATGCTCCAACTAGGGTCAAGACAAGGTCATAGATGTCCAACTAGGGTTTGGTGAGCAATCATGCAAGTTAGGAGAGTCAACTACAAACACATGAGATCACCAATACTTGCACATGCACCAACTAGTGTTTCATGAGTCACCAAGTTGTGCATGCTCCAACTAGGGTCAAGACAAGGTAGGAGATGTCCAACTAGGGTTTGGTGAGCAATCATGCAAGTCAGGAGAGTCAACTATCAAAGTGATCTTAATTTTAGTATCACAGGGCATCTTATTTTTGTAAATGATATATATATGCATGTTAGTAAGTATAAAGTTGGAGCTGGCATTGGAACACACAACTTCGGATAATTAATGGCCTCAATGCTCTTGATAGAATGTGCTTTCAACGATGCTGTAAAAACTCTCTAGGTTTTTGTTCACTATGATCTCACTATAAATTGTCATGGTGTTAAACAAGACCTAATTGGAGTGCAAATACTGCTACTCTTTAGTACATTTATTTTAGGAGAGTCAACTACAAACACTTGAGATCACCAATACTTGCACATGAACCAACTAGGGTTCCATGAGTCACCAAGTTGTGCATGCTCCAATCAGGGTCAAGACAAGGTATGAGATGTCCAACTAGGGTTTGGTGAGCAATCATGCAAGTGAGGAGAGTCAACTACAAACACATGAGATCACCAATACTTGCATGCACACCAACATTATTGGGAACTAAACATTATTGTGGCATGCTGGACAACTAGGGTCAAGACAAGGTATGAGATGTCCAACTAGGGTTTGGTGCGTAATCATGCAAGTTAGGAGAGTGAACTACAAACACATGATCACCAATTTACTTGCATGCTCCAACTAGGGTCAAGACAAGGTCATATATGTCCAACTAGGGTTTGGTGAGCAATCATGCAAGTTAGGAGAGTCAACTACAAACACATGAGATCACCAATACTTGCACATGCACCAACTAGGGTTTCATGAGTCATCAAGTTGTGCATGCTCCAACTAAGGTCAAGACAAGGTACGAGATGTCCAACTAGGGTTTGGTGAGAAATCATGCAAGTCAGGAGAGTCAACTACAAACACATGAGATCACCAATACTTGCATGCACACCAACATTATTGGGAACTAAACATTATTGTGGCATGCTCCAATTAAGGTCAAAACAAGGTATGAGATGTCCAACTAGGGTTTGGTGCGTAATCATGCAAGTTAGGAGAGTGAACTACAAACACATGAGCACCAATACTTGCATGCTCCAACTAGGGTCAAGACAAGGTCATAGATGTCCAACTAGGGTTTGTTGAGCAATCATGCAAGTTAGGAGAGTCAACTACAAACACATGAGATCACCAATACTTGCACATGCACCAACTAGTTTTTCATGAGTCACCAAGTTGTGCATGCTCCAACTAGGGTCAAGAAAAGGTAGGAGATGTCCAACTAGGGTTTGGTGAGCAATCATGCAAGTTAAGCTCGAGTCAACTACAAACACATGACATCGTGCCAATAGTTGCACATGCACAACAACATTATTGGGAACTAAACAAGACCTTTAATTGTCAAATACTGCTACTCTTTAGTATGTATTTATTTTCAGCATGTTTTTGGGAACTAAACATTATTGTTGATTCTCTTCCTTAAGCAAGTTAGATTATGGAAGATATGGAGTTCGAAGAGATAATTGAAGGGCCCTATTTGGTTTCTTCCTTGTGATTCTTGAATAAAGGTGACATGTAATATCAATGTATATATTTCACTATTTTGGTTGAGTTAGATAATGGTACATATTGAACTAGTATGTTATGTTATGGTACATTGTTATTGTATCATAGTATGGTATGATGTTAACTTGTCATAGGGTAATGTAGAGTATGTTATTGTGTGTACATGTTAGAATTGTAGAGTATGTTAGTGTGTGTTACTGTATGTAAATTAGGGTAGATATATATGTTATTGTACATGTTAGAATTGTATGATGTTAAAAAGTTGATGAGTTGATGAGTCACCAAGTTGCATGCTCTGGAATTAGGGTCTTGAGACAAGGTATGGGATATCCAACTAGGGTTTGGTGCGTAATAATGCAAGTCATGAGATGTTCTTTATGAGACGGAACAAGGTAGGGTAATGTAGGGTAAGTCATGAGATGTGCTTTATGGTATGATGTTAACTTGTCGTAGGGTAATGTAGAGTATGTTATTGTGTGTACATGTCAGAATTGTATCTAGTATGTTAGTGTGTGTTACTGTGTGTAAATTATGGTATATATGTTATTGCACATGTATGTTAGAATTGTATGATGTTAAAAAGTTGATGAGTTGATGAGTCACCAAGTTGCATGGTCTGGAATTAAGGTCTTGAGACAAGGTATGAGATGTCCAACTAGGGTTTGGTGTGTAATCATGCAAGTCATGAGACATGTGATTTATGCATTAGAGGAAATTTCAACTCAAAATGGGCCTCCTAAAAAAAATTAATAAAATAATAGTAAAAAAAATAAAATAATATTTATTAATTTTAGAGGAAGAAAAGAAAAAAACTACTTTTTTGTTTGTATTTTTGATCGGGAGAGCTCAAAAATACTCAAATTTCGATCGGGAGAGCTCATTGGATGTGGAATTAAATTCCACATTCAATGAGTACCCACTCGGCATACTTTTGACAGGCCTCGCTACCCCAAAAAAAGAAATACCTGAAAAAACATGATGATGACATCATCATCACGTTTTTTCAGCTATTTCTTGTTTTTGGGGTAGCGGGGCCCGTCAAAAGTATGCCGAGTGCGTACCCGTTAGATGCGGAATTTAATTCCACATCTAACGAGCTCTCCCGATCGAAATTTGAGTAAAAACACGGGGAGATATGTCAAAAACACAAACAAAAAAAGTAGTTTTTTTTATGATACCTATCCCCAAATTTATATTAAAAAGTGTTTAAGACCTATATGGTATTTCAAATTTAAATCAATTTCATTGGCTAACACATGATGACATGGAATTTGAGTTAAAGTTAAAAGGCCCATTTTGAGTTGAAATTTCCTCTAATGAGACGGAACAAGGCAGGGTAATGTAGGGTAAGTCATGAGATGTGCTTTATGGTATGATGTTGACTTGTCGTAGGGTAATGTAGAGTATGTTATTGTGTGTACATGTTAGAATTGTATCTAGTATGTTAGTGTGTGTTACTGTGTGTAAATTAGGGTATATATATGTTATTGTACATGCGTTAGAATTGTATGATGTTAAAAAGTTAATGAGTTGATGAGTCACCAAGTTGCATGGTCTGGAATTAGGGTCTTGAGACAAGGTATGAGATGTCCAACTAGGGTTTGGTGTGTAATCATGCAAGTCATGAGACATGTGCTTTATGAGACGGAACAAGGTAGGGTAATGTAGGGTAAGTCATGAGATGTGCTTTATGGTATGATGTTGACTTGTCGTAGGGTAATGTAGAGTATGTTATTGTGTGTACATGTTAGAATTGTATCTAGTATGTTAGTGTGTGTTACTGTGTGTAAATTAGGGTATATATATGTTATTGTACATGCGTTAGAATTGTATGATGTTAAAAAGTTAATGAGTTGATGAGTCACCAAGTTGCATGGTCTGGAATTAGGGTCTTGAGACAAGGTATGAGATGTCCAACTAGGGTTTGGTGTGTAATCATGCAAGTCATGAGACATGTGCTTTATGAGACGGAACAAGGTAGGGTAATGTAGGGTAAGTCATGAGATGTGCTTTATGGTATGATGTTGACTTGTCGTAGGGTAATGTAGAGTATGTTATTGTGTGTACATGTTAGAATTGTATCTAGTATGTTAGTGTGTGTTACTGTGTGTAAATTAGGGTATATATGTTATTGTAAATGTGTTATAATTGTATGATGTTAAAAATTTAATGAGTTGATGAGTCACCAAGTTGCATGGTTTGGAATTAGGGTCTTGAGACAAGGTTTGAGATGTCCAACTAGGGTTTGGTGCGTAATCATGCAAGTCATGAGACATGTGCTTTATGAGACGAAACAAGGTAGGGTAATGTAGGGTAAGTCATGAGATGTGCTTTATGGTATGATGTTAACTTGTCGTAGGGTAATGTAGAGTATGTTATTGTGTGTACATGTTAGAATTGTATCTAGTATGTTAGTGTGTGTTACTGTGTGTAAATTAGGGTATATATGTTATTGTACATGTTAGAATTGTATGATGTTAAACAGTTGATGAGTTGATGAGTCACCAAGTTCCATGCTCTGGAATTAGGGTCTTGAGACAAGGTATGAGATGTCCAACTAGGGTTTGTTGCGTAATCATGCAAGTCATGAGACACATGTGATTTATGAGACGGAACAAGGTAGGGTAATGTAGGGTAAGTCATGAGATGTGCTTTATGGTATGATGTTAACTTGTCGTAGGGTAATGTAGAGTATGTTATTGTGTACATGTTAGATTTGTAGAGTATGTTAGTGTCTGTTACTATGTGTAAATTAGGGTATATGTTATTATACATGTTAGAATTGCATGATGTTAAAAATTTGATGAGTCATTTAAACTCTTCCTTTAAGTAAATTGGAAATTCATTTAAGTTAGCACACATGCACGAACCACACATATCATTATATATCACATTGGTCATCCACACATATCATGTTCCAAAACCAAGTCAACCATGATATCATGTTCCAAGATCAAGTCAACCATATATATGTATAAATTTGAAGGTCTTGCTTTATATTATATATATGTATATAGCAATAATGTTGTACAAAAATTGCCATGCCACATGGCCATAATACAAAATAGTGGATCAAAAAGTACATCTGTGTGTACACATATGAACAAAAAAATAAATCTATGTACATGCCCCCTATACATTTTTTCTAGTTATCCCCTGTTTTTCTGCCACTACCAGAGTCTTCGAAGAAGTTGAGCTTTCTTTTGCGACTGCTCACTGGTGATCCCCATCGCTGAACAAGAGGGATAGGTCTCATCAATGGAGACTGCAGAAAAACCAACATTTG
>LPNX011111563.1:0-86656 GCA_001517045.1 Pseudotsuga menziesii
TAGGGTCTACCCCCCTTGGATTCGTTAGGAGTTGAGCCTAAACGGAGGAGTCAAGAACAAGGTGACAGCCTTGACTCGAGACTTGCCCCCAAGAACACACCGAGTGGCTTGAAGATTTCTACCACGTGGCCCAGGTGTGTGAAAGGCGGAAACACCTTTTTGGCGCCATTGCCGGGGATAAATCTTTTTATTCCTAGGTATGACTTAGCTTAATTTTTTTCTAAACAACTAAAAAGATAAAAAAATAATTTGATTGATCTTATCTTTAAAAAACATAAAAATTAAAACTCGATCCATCTGGCGACTCCACTGTCTAACATCCCTTCAAGAATTTCTACCTGAAGAAACTGCCGAAAATTATTCAATCCTCTCCTTGATCCCGAAAGGTTTATTAGGGAAAGATTGAATGGGCAGACTTCTCATAGAAACCTTGAAGATTTAGGAGACCAATCCCTCTCAGATATCCATCACATATTTTTAGAGAGCCATGTTCACCAATCTCAAGAAATGACGGAATTATTCAAACCCCTTGACTTTTATCAAATAGAAGGTGCTCCCCATGCCATTCCAAAAGATGCTATCAAGAAGCTCCCCATATTTCAAGGCAATAATGCCATCACTACCAAGTCTCACCTTCGAAAGTTTGAAAAGCACCTGGTCAGTTATTGCAATGATGTTTCCCATGACCATGACTATGTCAAAATGAAGCTCTTTGCTTTATCCTTGGAAGATGATGCTGAAGAATGGTACTTCGACCTAGATGATGATTCATATAAAACTCTTAGTGAATTCCTAGAGGGTTTTAAGAAGAAATGGGGGGAAAAGAAAGAATCAAGACATCTGCTTGCTTCCCTTCATAACATAAAGAAGACGGAGAATGAAACCATGGATGAATTTAACACTAAGTTCAGGCATGTGGTTGCGGACCTCCCTAACGAAATCAAGCCAAAGGATGCCTCCATCGTCATATCTTACATCGAAGCTTTCACTGGTGATTTGAGGTACCATTTAAGAGACAAAGAGCCGACCAATCTAAAAACTGCTCAGGAATTGGCCGAGAAAATAGAAAAGAATATGCAGTCTTCAAGAAAATTCAACATTCTAGGTTACACTAGGGAAAACACTTCATACAACAAAGAAAAGGGAAAATCTGTTGAATCAGAAGAAAAGGGAGCCTCTAAAGATCCCATGGAAAAAGTAACATACATGATAAAAGACTTGGTTACTAGTCAAAACCAACTAATGGCCAATCATTCTGCACACTTGAATCACATTCATAATAGATTGATCACAATGGAAAGGAATAATGGACCTAGGAACTTTTAGCCTAGGCAGAATCAGATGTATCAAAAGAATTTTCCTCAACAAGAGCCTAGGAATCCAAACCAGTTAGACTCAGCTAACATGGTAGAAGAAGTAATTACATGGTGTAGACCCTATGAACAATTCCACCAAGAAAGCACTTGTTATGTTGCAAATCAAGTCATGGAACATGGACTTCCTATATACAGGAAACAACTTCAAGCGAGCTTGATCATATATACATGGTAGGCCAGGCCTACCTTTTGTCACCATCTAAACAGTACAAGCCTAAGGATGAAAACATTGCAGAATCTTATAGTGAAACTTATGATGAAAACTGTAATATAGATGATGGGACTCCTATGTGTTCTCCATATAATGATGACAGTCTAGAAGGTTTACTACCTTATGACATTTTCTATGAAGAAGATGAGTATGAAAATGAGGACAAGTATAACTTGGAGCATGATAGAAGTGACGAAGACTCCCTTATCCCCGACAAAGATGTTGATGAGGAGTCCTGGACATTCATGGAAAATCCAGTCTATGACATGAATAAAGAGGAAAATAATGAACCAGAAACTTTTGATGGTTTTGTTGATTTTTCTATCTATGCCATATCTAAAGGAGAGAGCATGGACCATGTGGCCTTGGGAAACTTTGATATAAAAAAGGAGCAGGAAATTTATCCACATGATCAATCTGAGCCATATATCAGTATCAGTAATGAAGACAAAAAAAACTTGATATCGGAACCTGATATCAACAATGGGGAATCCATCACATCTAACATAGATGATGGTGATGACTATTGGGATTTTTGTGGATGTCTTATTAAGAATCCTATCTATGCTATATCCAGCAAGGGGATTGTCTATTTAGAAATTTGTGGAAGTCCAATCTACTATACTTCCATAGAGGGAAGCATGGATCTAGAGACCTTGGAAAACCTTAGTATGGAAGAGGAGCATTCAGAATTTTCATGTAATCATTTAGAGTCATATCATGTAGAGCCACACAAAGGTATCAGTAATGAAGACATTGAGAAGCAGTGTTGTGAAATGTCAGATGTGATGCAGTTAGTGGAATATCAGTCTCAGCCATATTTTCACATATAAAGGTTCCTTATGATTTGGAGCTACTTGGGGCTTGTGCAACAAGTTATCATTTGATAATCCTCGGTGATCAGTATGATGATGTAGTCAGTTTGCATCATCATTCTGATTGGTATATCAGTCCTCTCCAGTCATGGATAGGAGCAACCTACATGAGCACATACAGGTTGGGGAAGAATTTTTATGACATTATTCATGCCTATGATCTCCCATCCATCCCGCCCATTCTGAATCATCAGACAAGTTTGCATTTTCTGAATAAGGTATCCTTACTTTGGCCAATAACCAAAGACAAGGAAAAAAAAATGTATGTTAACAAAATGCTTAGGTGGTTACATTGGATTTCTGATTACACTTAACCATTTTTATATCATGCTTAGAGTAGGAAAATAATCTCCTTGAAAGAGAGCATTTACTTTCTGCATTTCTATTTTATACTTAGGTATAATAAAACTTTGCTTCTTTAAGTTAGTTACATTTATTTTGTTTAAATAAATCAGCTTAATGGTTCATTTGATTTTTTATAAAACTTGTGCAACTGAGGTTTTTCTTGTCAAGTTGAGATGTTTTTACAGGGTATATAAACTAGAGATTCTGGTGTTCTCATATCCTCTCCTTGCCTTAAAGATTAGATCGAGCACATGTCCCACAGTTGGAGCCAGAATGTTACCACCTAAGTTGTACTTAGTGGTTTTTTATCAAGTGAGCCTGGTGAACCGGACAAGGATAACTTGTTCGGACTTCAGAAGACCTTCAGTCTTACTTCTGGGAAGCTTTGTTGTACTATATCACATGTTCATACCCCATGGAGGAATTGTAATAAATGTTCTAGCATGATAGTGTCTGTAAAAGACTCGGTCTCTTAGACTTTATTTGTCAATCCAATCAGCCCAGGGTGTTTTTTCCCTTGGTTATTATTGGTTGTTGAATAAACGACTGATAATTTCTGAGTTTTTTACTCTATACCTCCAAAGTTGGGGTGGTTGGCTTGGAATTTAGGCCTATTGAGGTTATTAGAGTCTATGTGTCAATGTATAAACATGCTAGGCATAATGGTTGAGTCATATGAACATGTCTAAGTCCCCCTAGGTTTTTTCAACTTTTTTATTTTTTTAATTTTTTCAGTGTTTTTTATTAAAATTAAATTTTTCCAAAACTTAGGCTATTTTTTAATACTTTAATTGGAAAATTTGATTTTGTAATAAAATTGGGCCAAATAATCAGTTTCAGTCATGTAGGTGCTCATTTTCAAGCTAAGAGCACCATGTAAACCCATGGACCCACTATTTCCTAGTTTTGAGTGATTTTCCATCACTCAGGTCAGAAATCCCCAAAAATCAATTCTTGATTATTTTAATTAATAAATTGATGAATAATGGAGCAAATCCAGAATCATAGATCGATGGATTCTCAGCCAATTTGATTGAAATCAGTCAGATCTTAACCAGATTGACTGGATCTGACAAATCCTTGACTGAAGGAGGTGATCAAATCAGATCCAGAGTTGATCTTCAGCATCGTTTATGGAGAATTTCGCCCTCCCTCTCTCCTCCACACGTTTTGGCTCATCTGGATGAGTTTTGGTGGATGCTTCAGTCAACAGGTTGAGGTGTCAGTCAGATCAGCTCTCCGATTAAAAATTGCACTCAGTGAGACTCAGATCTGGCTCAGTTCAGCTTCAGATCTACATTGATTGACCCTCCATCAGCTGATTTGGTCTATCTCCTTGGGATTTGTGCCCCCTGGGCTGGATCTCCTAGTTTTTGTATATATCCAAGCATAATCCTCCTCTTCCAAGTTATTTAGAACTGGTATTGAGGTGTTGCTGCTATTGTACTATTTTTATTGTTCATTTGAAATAAAGAGAAGCTTTGGAGGCAAGACGGTGTTATGCCATTGTATGTGTGGATGATCATTGCCATTTTTTACTGAGGTAACCTAAATCTATGTTCATAATTTGCTGATTGCTTGTGAATTCATTGCTAAGATTGATAATAAGCTTATTATAATCTTGATAGGAAAGGTGCTTTTCAATAAGTTTATTGGCCATCTCTTTCCTTTGATGCGTGTTTAGAGATCTAGATTCAGCATGTTTTATAAGTTTAAATGCATGTTATTCTGAATCTCTGTGTATGTACTAATCGGATCTCACAAGTATTTCGGTGAGTTTTTTTATTTCAGCTAAGCTGCAGGTTCCTGGATTGGAGAGGATGCTGATCTAGTTTTCTTCTTAACTCTCTCCAAAGCAAGCCAAGATCCCAAGGAAATCTTGCTTTCATTGGTTCCCTTTTTACCTTTTTTAACTAGTTTTAACTTAGCTTTTTTTGGTTAAAAGTAGATGACCCAAAGGTACTTTCAGAGTGCTTTTGGGCATATCTCAGTCTAATAAGCTTGCTGGTTTTTAGCAGGTATAACATAAAATAGGAGGATCTGTTGTTCGAAAGTGACTTTTGGGCCTTCTGAATCCCCCCAGGGGTCTCCCTTTTTTACTGAAATCTTTAATTTTTGCACTTTGTAAGCTCTTGGTTTCATTCTATATAAGAATCAAGAGGAATCATATCAGTTTGCTGATATTGTAACCGCTGGTAATAAAAATAATTCTGAATAGGCTCTTTCGAGCCCATTCCCCATCCCCCCTGGGGGGATTTGCGTTCGTGTCATTTTTTGCTTTTCGTTCATCTTTTTTCAATCTAGTGTAGTACTAATCTGCAGGGTAGTATACTTTGATTTAAAATCAATTCCATATTCCATTTCTATTGGTTTCAAAGTAACTTTAATACTTACCCCATGAGCCTCCTTTTGAACCGAAAGGTGAAGAAAGGTTCGTGGTAGTCTAATTAGAAAATTGTGGTTTTCTTATCTTTTTATGTTTCATTTGCTATCATCATTTGTTTCAGTAACCATAATAAAATCAACCCCTCCTTGATTCCCCGATTGAGGTCCACTTGGACTGAAAGAGGTTCCCGGAGGGTTTTCTTTTTAACAAGAACATCCATCTCAAAATTTACTAAAATTGACAAGACTCCGGTGTGTATGCTCTGCACTTGGCTTCGGTTCATCCGATCAGTCAAGCTGTATCAAAAGCACTTAAGTGACTAGTATAATTAGGATTCACTCTCCCAAATTGACAAACCATCGAGTGAAAATCCAACACCTAGATCAAACCATTACGATGGCAAAATACCCAAAGGAAGCGGGAACTTTTGAAAAGTGACCTCAGGGCACCGATCTCTGTCACACCCTAACAGGTGCGTTATGAACAATATCCCCAAAGACTCCATTCAGCCCACATATTCCTTGCGGGTAGCCATGAAGGTTTAGTTTTGGACATACTCCAAGTACTCTCGGGTATATCTAGAGTCCACCCCTTCGCCTAATTTTAATCAACTCACACCTCAAATTTAACTTAAAACGTACCAAGAGGCAATTGCAAAACATTCACTCCAATCACATACAAGTACATTGATTTTATTTTTTGACTCCATTCTAAGGCACTGGTTATTTTCTTTCTTTATATATATATATTGTGTCTCAGCATTGTGCTTTCATGTGTTCATTTTTGTATCTTGTCATCTTTGATTGTCTATAGCTAAATTTCAAACTCCTAAGCAACTCATTCAGTTTAACATCACCATACTAAGTAATTATCCTTAGTAACTTAATAGGGTCTACCCCCCTTGGCTTCATTAGGAGTTGAGCCTAAACGGAGGAGTCAAGAACAAGGTGACAGCCTTGACTCGAGACTTGCCCCCAAGGACACACCAAGTGGCCTGAAGATTTCTGCCACGTGACCCAGGTGTGTGAAAGGTGGCAACAAGATTAAAACATTGTAACCAAAGCATATACACATGTATATTATTTAAGCGAGAATTTGCAAAATAATCAAATACTTATCTGTATTGTGTGTTTCCTCGTTGGTCCACAGGATCCTACTTCACTTTGCAAGCCTTGGGATAGCCTATGGACTTGGATGTTAGGTCAGCATGCAGGCTACTTCACAACATCCTTTTAGCTATATATCAGGCAGAGTCAAGCCAACCTTCAGTTGGGATTATCATACTGTCAACAAATCACCTGCACTTATATCAACAATCAATCATCAGCCAAGCCAACACTATTGGGTTTATCAAGCCATCTAAAATAACACATGCACTTATATCAACACAAGAGACCACTCCCTTCTCTGAGTTGACAGTCCCTCAAGAATGTCTCCTTCTCTGTAGAAGGTAGGATGAGCTCAAGCCATTGTCCATTTAGTGTACAATACCAGGCTACATCTGTTTAGACTGACAACACAAACAATATAAGCATATTCGTTAGCGTTATTGTTCTAAAATTGTAACCACATTTCACACCATTCACTATCAAGTATTGAGACACCAGGAGTGCGTCCACTCCCTAGGGTGTAATCAATATTGAAAAACCCTTCCATGATCAGACATCAAAAGAGTGTGCACCCTTTTCCAGTGTGTGCCATGTAGGACTTATTCATACTCAAGCAATCTTCCATAATGGAAATAAAATCAAAACATGCTCTACATATTGAATTCAACAATTGACATGCATATTCTTAGCTAGGGTCACAGAACACTTATCCATTTGTCGAGGCAGTATTCCTTCATTGAGGAGGAATGGGGGCTCCCTTCTCTGAGTTAACAGTCCCTCGTTTTTCCATCCCAATTCCTTTCACATTCTATACCATCTCACTCATGTTGCTTACCAAACATGTAGTGCAGATAAGACATTTCCAAATGTCTAATGGAGTTTCACCCGAAACCCATTTCCAAGATAAGGGAAAACCTTCCCATGAAGTTTGGCTCCTGTAGGCCATCACACATGATCTTCTTGCAGTTTGTACCCCTGGCACTTTCATCAAATAGCCAAAGAGTCAATCATTATCTAATAATACAATCCAACTTTGATTGTTCCATAACCAAGCAATGACATTAGTAATTAAATTCAATGAGAATTTGCAACTCTGTTTACTACAGAAATTGATTTGCTTGGCAATGAGATGATCCTCAATTGTGGGTCTCTTGAAAGCAAATCTATTATGCCCATTATAATTTTATGCTTACTATCGTAACATGAATACCCACCTACAATGCCTCCTCCTAACACAATTCTATGCAAGCCAATAGTGATTAGTAATTTTCAGCAATTCCTCAAATCTGAAATTCACAATTCAAATTTAACAACCAATTATTCATACAAACTATTTTCACAGCTATGAGACTCTTCTCATAAGGTTTGGCTCTTTCACATGGTGGATTCTGGCATTTGTCATGGTCTTACTTTCATTTCCATGCTCCAAACAATCTACCTAGAACTTGAACTTCAATCAGCCAAGCACTTAGTAAGACTTGATGCATATAACCTTTCATTGCTGCAACAACCACTGAAGCATTTCCAGAATTTATAAAATTCAAATACTTCATGTTGTTAATCGCATCAATATTACCAACACTCGTTTACTTCACGCAATCATTATCATACTTTAAATTACAGGGTACAATCCCCTCATTTATGTAATTTAAATGAAAGGTTTAGATACTTCTTACTTCCCAAGCGTATCATTTGTACCACCCTGCCCTTTCATAGAGCATTTCCGGCAGCCAATTGATCCTGCCTACCTCTTCATGCACTTACTATCCTACATTCATAACAGCTCTGGAAATGGTTCTAGAATTGTCATCAATTCATCATTTCAGCCATTAGTTATTCATAATATCACATGCACTATCTCAATGAATTTATGCAATGCATCACAACATTTGTACCCACACTTATGTAATCAGTTACTCACACTCTTCATATGCATCCATTCAATGCATAACTACAAGATTTATAAAATCTTTTAATGCATATCCACCCAGTGCTACCTTGCATTGATTCAGGAACACTATGCATTCAAACATACCATGCATGGTCTAACCATGACTACTTCATATAGGATGCATTACTATAATCAAGATCATCAGTGCTTACTTTCCTTGGGCTATTAAGCACATAGCAACATAATACAGGCATGACACATTTCTATATGAATGCAGTATAAATTCAAATACCTACATGGTATGAGACCTCTTGCTTTTACTACTCCATGCAGTTGTCATAATTAAACTCTTACCTTCATGGGTCTTGCTTACACCCTTGAAATTACCCGTTTGGTTGGTCCTTTGCAGGAGATTGCAGAATTTTTTCACCAACTTTTGATTCTATACTTCTTGTGGTATCCCTTTCTCCATAGGGTTGCTAGTCACATTCATCAGCATCAGCAACATATTCAGCCATGTCCATGTTGTCATTGGTTTTTCCACTAATGCCAACATCAATGCAATAACTACCATTAGTGGTTTATTATACATGTATAATTCTTACTAATCTTACCAACATGTAATATCCTATGCATGCAAGGTGTATCTTCATACATTTCATGTATGAAACTTATAAATGTAATTATAATTAGCAAGACGGGGTTTAAGGAAATTTCCCTTTTCAAGTCCCTCATCCCTGCATGGAACTCCTTTTCCACACAACAGCCGGTTTGACTTCATGGTCTTGCTACCTCTAGGCATGCAATTCCTCAGTCTATCCATATTGACAACAGCACATTTCTCTTTCAAGCAATCACTAGAACTTTGCTGCTCCACACTCAATTTTGGTGACTCTCCCTTGTTCCCTGCTAGATAAGATTTCCAACGCCTATTCACATGCTTCATTCTGACCCCAGGTGTGAAAACCACACCACTTCTAGAATGATGGCAAAACATACAACTGTACTTTGTTCGGGAATGCTAACTTCAGTCACCTAGGGTTTTCTTCCTTTTCAGTCCTAAAACTGCTGAAAAATCCAATGAGAAAACTCACTGCAATGCCCACTGGAACACTAGTTGGAACTGCTAAAAATTCCACTTAAAATAGTTGAAGGCTGCTTGAAGAATCCACTTGAAACCCCAATTTCTCTTTCTCCCTGTCGAGTCTCTTCCCAGCTAAGTTTCCAACGTTTCAAATCCTCAATGGACTAGTCTTCCGACCCTTCGGCAGCCCAGACGACTACATTTCTCCGGTGCTCATCGGTGGCCCTATCAACTATAAGTTTTCGCTGTATCGATGGTTTCCTCAACTGTATTTTTCTGAAGTAAGCCTTCCAGATCACTTATGTTGTGTCGGTGGTCGAAATCATTAATCTTCTCCATGGCTCAAAATCTATCGGTAGTCAGAATGACATCTTGTTGTGGCATCGTACATTTAGTCTCATAGACGTCCGCAACGGTTGTTCACCAACTGTTTAGTATTCTGATCGACGACCTGATCAACTTGACAATTTTCGATCGGCGGCCTGATCAACTTGACAATTTTCGATCGGCGGCCTGATCAACTTAACAATTTTCAATCGGTGGTCGGGGCCTCTGTCCGTCGAAAGATTAGTCTTCTAGAATTCCAAAACGATGGGCGCACGAACCACTAATATTTCCGACATTAATTGAAGACCAATACAACTAAACTTTTCCGATGATCTCGTGCCTTTAGAAAAAATTTTGGAAACTTTTCCGCTGCGTCGGCAACCCAAACCTCTAAATTTTGTAGAAATTTCTGAGAATTTCCTTCCTTGCATCAGCTCCTCAAACAGCTAAGTTTCTCCAACGCCTTTAACACTTTGGCTAACTTCTTCTTTTTCCGTCGCCGCGTCGGTTGTGCCCTCAACTAAAGTTCGTCGATGTTTCAGCTCCATCATCTTCTAATCTTCTAATTTTCTTCGACGGTTTTCCATACTTAAGAATTTTTGGCGAAAAATTCCTTTATTCTTCCACTGCATCGACACCTTCATCACCTATTTTCCGCCGACGTACCGGCATTGTCATCCTCTATCCTTTGTCGACGTTTGCTGCCTCATCGGCGATCCAAACAACTAAGTTTTGCCGATGTATCAACTGTTCGGACAACTAAAACACTTAGACAAATCTTCGGAAACTTTCTTTCCTTCATCTGTCGCCGCATCAGCCGCTCCATCTGCTAACTTTCGCCGACATTTCGGCGTCCCTTAGGATATCCCGACCGACGTTGCAGCTCATTAACGGACAACACGGCTGACACTGCGGCTTGCTCTTCCCCTATTTTTTGCCGGCATCGGGGTCTGCGGCGGAGGTATATCCGCTGCGTCGGGGAAGCGATCCTCTAAACTTTTTCGATGGCCGACAGTCTGGACACTTAGAAAAACTTCCCAAATTTTTATTCCGTGGTTCCCTTCAGGCGGCCTTCTGACTATGATTTCCGAAGTATCGAAGGAGCTTCTCATTGAGTCCTCCGATGGTCCGACGGTTCCAATACTTAGAGAAATTTTTCAAAATTCTCAAAATCCTCAAGTCATGCACAGATTCCTTCTGATTTCCACTGGGCAAAAGGCAACTTGCCTCTACTAGCTGACCTTTCATGGCCCATTCAGGCCCATGCTGCAACCTTGAGCTCTGATACCATTCTGTAACGTCCCTGACCCTCTGACCGACGAAGAGGACGCTACTAACACCAAACATACGGGAAAATAGCCCCATGAACATGAACAGGCATATAATGCTGAATTATAAAGCTTAAAACATAAAACACACTAAGATGCATAATCCTTCATATACATAGCGGAAGCAAACATACATTCACTCAAGCATACCGCATGTTCATCATATTCATAAATCAGTAAATATAAATGCAGAGACGAAATAGTCAAGAATACTCATCTTTAAAAAGAATTTGTCCCACAACCAGCTACATCGCTGCAACATTCCACCCAACCATAGGCCAGCGTGCTCATCAATCTCTCAGCAACACTACCACCCCCGAGCTGGGCATGACTCCTCAAGGAGTAAGGGTCAAAGTAGGCTTACACGTAGCCAAGGTACACAAAATAGCCAAGTCAACACGGATGAGTTTATCAGGCCGTCAAGGAGCTAGGAAAGGCTCAATGCTAAGTTGGTGGTCTCAGTGGAGAACTAAGGGCGCCCATACCAGAACTAACCTAACTTCTAATACATCCACACACCCAACACCAGGAATCAGTCCTTTCTCTGCTTCGCAGTCCCTCGGGCCGTGACTTCCCTTTCCAATACTCTTCAAGGGTTGTGGAGAAGAAGGCCAACAGTCTAATTCAGTCTGAGTGGCTCCCAACACCAGGTTTCTCAAGCATACCTAGCCTCTAATCCTACTCTACACAGTCCAAAGACCACCCACTGTATACCGCAGTAAAACAATCAGTTCACAGCTCTGTGAAGAAAACAAAGACGACACGGTAACAACCCAAATGAAAAGGTGAACAAAACTCAGGTCAAACAAGATGTTTCAGAATTGTTCTTGGCCCTAGCATGGCCAAAACAACTCGACAGCAACCAAAAGATGATTGCATTCACATCAACAAACAACGTGGGGGAAAACTACAACAAGCCATAAGCAATGGAGGGAAACCGCAGCAAACTGCCAAATCAGGGGAAAAAACCCCAGTTCTGGCTCAACCATGAAGTGGCGGCAACCTTACACAATCCCCAAAGTGGAGAGAAGTCTAATTCTCAATCCTAGACAAGGGAGAATAGGTACGCAGACCCCTAGACGTGAGGGTAACACACATAACCATAGCCCCTGAGCGTGAATGGCTTACACAGTCCAATAATGAGAGAAGGGAGAAGTGATCCCCTACGGGAACAGGAGGAAGAATAGACCCCCGACCAGCAATCGACGAGAGAAGGAAGAACAAAGCAGACCCCTGCCTGCGCGATATGGCCCAGACAAAACCACGATGGAGAACCCCAACGGTGCGAGAGGAAGCAGAATCTCTCTCTGCATGAGGATAACCAGAATGACTCGTCGTGGGAGAAAGAAAAAAACAGTGAGTGGAAGAGTGGAAAAAGTGGGAGAGAATGGTGACCGTTCCTCTGCCCCCCCCCCCCCCGCGTGAGGAAGAGGGAGCTTGCTGGTGGAGTGTTCATGGGGCAAAGACTGGCAGTCCTACCACCCACCACTCCCCAGCCATAAATGCTCCCAACTAACAGAAAGCAGAGGTTTAAATGGGTGGATGACACATGGAGAACTCCCAATGAACCCCACGGGTTGGACAACACCCCCTTAACCTTAGGAATCATGCCCTTTTCATTTATCGTTGCACCGTCGTAACTGGCTGTAGGTTTATTTTAATTGATGTGCGTATTTACATGATGCCAATACTATAGTGTGCCGGGTAGCACAATATACCATCGGCAATGATCCCTCTTGCTGAAAAATACACAACCAAATCGATGGTGGGGATTTTTCCTTTAGCTCCTCACCATGATTAATTACAATATATACATCATGTACCTTTTAATGTAACCGGGGTCAAAACTGGGGACATCACAAAGCAAGTCTTGGATGAGGATATAAAGAAGGTTCAATTGGCGACAACTTTTCGAGGTCACGCACTGGCTTGGTACATGAAGTTTATGCAGCTTCCCACAAGGAACCCAGTGAAGACTCTAGCAGAGATTAGAAACAGATTCATAGAAGAATTCAAAAAACCCAAGTCTGAATCGCAATATATCACAGAACAAAAAGATACCAAGAAATATCCAAATGAATCAGTCTAGGATTTTGATTAGCGATCCAAGACATTGATGGAAAAAGTCAGTTTTGGAATGAGTGATGTATAGCACAAGGAGTGGTTCATTGCGGTGTTAGTATCGCATATCAATATTCCATTGATGGACCAAAATATTTCGACAGGTAGTGGGGATTTGGAGATTGCAATGAAGCTGGAAGCTTCACTTGTTGGTGAAACTGGAGTTGGCATGAATCATATCCAATCACAACTGGCTAACCTGACAATTCAATTGCAAGACATCAAGAAGGGAAGCAAGCATCGTGAGGAAATATGGTGTACTTGATGTCATGTGGAGGGATATCATAAGGATAAATGCCCGTATTTCTAAAATTATTTTCTATCGAGAGACCCAAATCCACTAACTCAAGGTGGCTTTCCATGGTGTCGCATCTTTCAAGTTCATGGACATCAACACGAAGATTGTGTGTACCTCCAGAATATGGTGTCCAAGCCTACGAATTTGTATTGTACATTTTGTCGATCTATTGGTCATGAAGACAAGGATTGTTGAGTATATGATTTGCTCCAAGATAGGAATATTGATGCATACTACATAAAGGGAGAAGAACACCAGTCGGGGAAGAGACTGCCATTGCAGTAGCCACCATAGGTGGTACAGCCACAGTCGCAACCACAGTTTGTACTGTAACCACATTTTTCTCTGATGCAGTCTAAGTATAACCAGATGTCGTACGCTCTGTAGCAACCGCAATATACTCATCCATAGTATACTCAATCGCAATATGTTCAGCCACAGGGGAATCCCTGATGGCAGCAGCAATTCAATCAAACACATTATCAACAGCGGAGAGGATTTCATGGAGGATTTCAAGGAGGACAAGGCAGAGCTTTTGTTGAGGAGGAGGACGAGGTCATGAACCTGTGCAATGTTACAATTGTGGATTGTTGGTACATTATCAGTGAGATTTTCCAAGCCTGCATTCGCATTGTACCTATTGTATTGTTGCAGATCATACCATTGAAGATTGTCTGTAGTTGATTGCAAAGTGAAAAAGCAAAGAATGTTCTTCCACCACAAAATCAGAATCAGAATGTGAATCAGAATGCGAACCAGCCATTGAATCCGCCACCAAATCAAAACCAATGACCAACAGTTGGGAATATCTCGGCGGAACCTAGGACTAAACCTTTTGATGTTGGCATCATTACTCGTCCAAGTGCGACAACATGAGATGACTGTCTAATCCCACAAGTTCGATTGGAAAGCCGAAAAAAGGTGCACTTTGATGTCGACACTGAGAGGGATACATTCTTTGAAGCACGTGACACCATGAGAAGATATATGGGTAAGTTGCTTATTTATGAAATGTTGCATGTTTTTTATTCAACATTAGTAGTAGGACCATCGCAAACACATGGTACGCTACAAAATTTCTTTGAATTTTTTCTATTGCTATCAAAAGATCCTGATGCGCTAGCTGAGATATCAAGTCTACTACATCAACCAGGGAAGGGTTAACAAGAATCTATTGTGAATTCCTTGCATAAGAAGAAAACTAGAAAAGATATGTGGATGAATGTCCAAATTGGGGACTATGATGTAGATTCAGTCATTCTAGATCTAGGCTCAGATGTCAACATTTTGACGAAGCAAACATGGGAGAAGATGGGGAAACCACAGTTGGTTTGGTCTCCTGTGCAACTGCAACTGGCCAACCAGGCCAAGGTGTCGCCAATTGGGCGAGTACCGCGCTTAATGGTGGAAGTTGAAGGAATGAGGACATATGTAGATTTCTATGTTATCGATATTGTCGATGAGGGAAGCTCGTATCCTACACTGTTGGGGATCGGATGGGCTAACGAAATCTTGGAAGTGATCAACTTCAAGAAGCTTGTGATGAATTTTGAGAACCGTGACATCGAATTCATAGCCATGATGGATCCAAGCGAAGGAAGAGGGTATGTAGAACCAATCAAGGAAGAAATTGTAGGGGGATGAGACCATGCATACAACATTTTAGAATATTATGTCCATCCCACTGCAGACAGAGAGCTAGGCTGGCGAAGATCTACCTCTGCATCATTAGATTCTGATGATGCATTGGTTAATTGGCAGTATCAGATGCATGAGGTATCGATTCTGAAGTGTGGAAGAATCACTCAGTCGCTACGTCAAGTCGCAACAGAGGTTGTCGAGTTACCAACATATGAAGGATTGCCTGATTTTCCTAAATTTCTTGTTGATTTTGAAGACAGGCTCTCCAAACCACAAACGATGTTGGAGTTGGATGAATCATTAAAGGCCACTCCAACACGATGGTGGGAGACACACAAGAAATCGATCAATGGGTGGTCAATGTGTCGTAGGTTGATGGAAGTTTGCTTCGGTGAAGCAGAATAGTATCAAGTTTAGAAGTATGATGGGAGGAATGATCCTGGTGATCATTTGATTGCATCTTAGACCATGTGGGTGTCATGACCAAAGGATGATTGGGTACATGATTTTGTACACACATTGGATGAAATGTCGCGACACTAGTATGTATCAGCTGAGCTTCGAAGAGAGATCACAACATGGGAGGACTCGACGATCTGTTTCAGTCACACCTTCAGTTTTTCGGATGTTGATCCAGTAATTCATAGTGCACTAGAGCATATCCGCGATGTTGTTTTGGAGGTAGTTTCAGTCGCATAACCTACGGAATCACATGCAGTTCCAATGATGCAGTTGATAATGGAATGTTATAACGTCACAGGAGGTCTAGAAGACGGAGATGACCCAAGGAACATCAACATTCCAGAATCAAAAGGAATTCAGAACGTCGCAGCATCAGAGATGTCGACAGAAAAAATTCATCAACCTTGAAGATTCAAAAGTTCAACATTGGGACAGAGGAGGAACCGAAGTTCGTGAATATTGGAGACTATTAGGACGAATAAACTATGGCAAAGATCACAGATTTGTTGCATGAGTTTCAAGACGTGTTTTTGACTAAATTTTCTGAAATGAAAGGGAACTTAGAAGATTGGGAGAAATGAAAATTCCACTCAATCCAAATGTGAAGCTAGTAAAGTAACGTCCATATCACCTGATTATGTGGTACAAGGAGAGAGTGAAGGCCGAGCTCGACAGAATGTTGGACACAGGAATCATAGAACCATTTGAAGAATTGGAGTAGACTAGTCCGATAGTTGTGCAAGATAAGAAGATAGGTGAAGTCCATATCTGTGTTGATCTTTGAAAGCTTAATGAAGCATGCCTTCATGATCCATTCCTGATGTTGTTTACTGATGAAGTGTTGGAAGGAGTCGGCGGTCAAGAGGTCTATTCATTCATGGATAGATTTTTTGGCTATCATCAGATCAAGATTGTGAAGGAGGATCGACATAAGATGACTTTCATGACTGAATGGGGATGCTTTCAGTACACGATGATGTCGTTTGGACTTAAGAATGCACCTGCGATGTTCTCCAACATCGTAGTTGTTGAGTTTAATGATTTTATCCAGATTTTTTTGGCGGTATACATGGATGATTGGACGGTGTATGGGTTGGTAAAGGATCACTTAGAAAATATGTGATTAATGCTGGAGTGATGTCGACAAAATCATATTGCGTTGAATTTGAAGAAATGCATATTTTGTGTGTCATTTAGTATTTTGTTGGGGCACATAGTCTGTAAGGAAGGAATGTTGGTTGATCCAGCCAAGATTGAGCTCATCGTTAACTTCCCCCCGCCAATGAATGTGAAGCATCTTAGAGCAACACTAGGACATATGGGATACTATCATAAGTTCATAAGTGGATACACTACGATCACAACACCAATGGAGAAGTTGTTGAAGAAAGATGCACAGTTTGAATGGAATCATGAGTGTAAGGGGAGTCTCGACACTTTGAAAAATAAGATGGTCGCAGCACCAATATTGGTCTTCCTGGACTGGACCAAGGAATTCCATGTCCATGTTTATGCGTCATCAGTTTTGTTAGGAGTAGTATTGGTGCAACCCGGCGAAGCGGATATTGATCATCTGATTGCATTTGTCAGTCAAAAGATGTCATCTACGGAGAGGAATTATACAATGACTGAAAGAAAAGGGTTGGTGATGGTCTCTGCATTACATAATTTTTGACACTATCTATTGGGAGGACATTTCAAGATGTTCACTGATCATTCCGTGTTGAAATACCTGGTGAATAATCTTGTGTTAGGGGGGAAGATATGTTGTTGGATACTCCTCTTCCAAGAGTTTGATTTTGAAATCATTGTGAATCCAGGTCACTTGAACGTAGGACCTGACCATCTGTCGCGAATCGAGACAGGTGAAGAACCAATAAACATCGTGGAAATACTACCTGATTCGCAGCTATTCAAGGTTGGAATGGTTGATGACTATTATGAGTAAATAGTTCAGTTTTTAGCAACAAAAATGGCACCTGAGGAGTTCACCCCAAATTAAAATAAGCAATTGGTTGATTGGGCTGCAGATTTTCAGTTGATTGTTGGAGAGCTCTATAAGATGGGACCTGATGAGATCTTACATAGATGTATCCTACCGCATGTACAGGAAAAGGTATTAGCAAAAGAAAATGACGAAGTTGCAGGAGGACACTATGGAGGTCGTGCAACTTCCAGGAAGGTACTCTGTGCCGAAATATGGTGGCCAACTCTACTTGGTGATGCAGCTGATTATGCGAGGACTTACGATGTTTTCAAAAGAACAGGGAAGTCATCACAAAGGGATGAGATGTCCTTGGTACCTCAAGTAATGGTGTAGTATTTCGATAAATGGGAAGTGGATTTTGTGGGACCAATCAACCCACTAGGAAAACGAAATGGTGCATGGTGTATAATCACAACAACAGATTACTTGACAAGGTGGAGGGAAGCCACACTGGTGGCAGATTGCACTGCTGCGACTGCACCAAGGTTCCTATTTGACAATGTTTTCACTCGATTTGGTTTCCCAAAGATCCTTATGAGCAATTAGGGGAGTCATTTCATCAACCACACCATCAATTTGTTGACAGAGGATTTCCGGATTCAGCATAAGAAAAGCACTCCTTATCATCGACAAGTGAATGGGACAATCGAAGCGTTAAATAAGGTGTTGGAGCATGTACTCACAAAATCCTGCAACACAAGCCGCAATGATTGGGATTTGAAGATTACAGCGATCTTATGGGTTTATCACACTACTTGCAAAAGGTTGACAAGACAGACACCATTCAAGTTGGTGTATGGGCAGGAAGCAATGATTCCAATGGAATATATTGTTCCAATTTTGTGCACTGCAGCATCGAGATGGATGGATGACGAAGGACCACTAGAAGAGCGCCTAAATTAGTTGGTGCAGCTAGAAAAAGACCGGTTCATCGCAAGATTTCATCAGCTTATTGAGAAGGATCACCATAAATCATGGCATGATCGACATATTAAGAATAAGCACTTTCAGCAAGGATACATGGTGCTTCTATATGACAGTAAGTTTGTGAAACATGCAGGTAAGATGCAAATGCATTCGTTAGGTCCTTATGTAATTAGTTTGATTATCGACGGAGATGCGGTACAGTTGCAACAGTTAGATAGTGTGATGTTGCCTAAATTAGTGAATGGCAACCAGCTCTAGCCCTACAGGGAGGGTCTGGTGCGACATGATGCTTGAGGAATTGTGCAATGAAAAAATGCATGAGGTGGTCCTAAGGAAGCTGGTGCACTGGAAACTAGCGGCAGCGCAAGAAAAATTATTCAGGTCGCAGCAGTGTGGCAACCTCCTAGGGACACGATAGGGTCAAATTAGGCATTTAATGTAGCAGTTAAACGAGTTAGGAGACAACAACATTAGATGGGAAGCACATTTATGGTGAATCCGACTATTAGATTGAGCAGACCGGTGGTGGATTTGGGTGATAAGTGGCATATTTGGTCATGATTATTAAGAAATATTCGAAACAGGTGATCACAAAATATAAGAGTTGGAGGGGTGTATCTTGAAGGAACCATTGTAATTATTGAGTGAGTATAGCAGAGTTGAGTATAGTGCGCAGAGAGCGATAGCAAAGAACTGTTGAGTAGTTGTGAATAATGCAGAGTATAGCCATGGCGCAAGAGATTTCGAGTGGCAGTATTAGGGATTCTCCACTCATTGGCATGCAAATTGAGGAAGAGGCGACCAGCATGATGATGGGATAGTTACCAGATACATAGAAGAAGAGGGGGGGGAACTGGCCCAAGTCACCTACACAGAAGAAGAGGAACACCAAAACCTCACGCAGAGCAGGAGGGGTCATCAACAACTAGAGCTGAGGGCTCTACAAAAAGGAATGGGGTGACCACTGTGGACATCCCTGGATTCATTCTACCATGTAAGCTCGGCGCCAATCAATCAAATTTGAAGAAGAACCAGAGGTATCCAATAAATATATCGGCATTTTCGATGGGAATGAAGTGCACTTTCAACATTTTGTTGTGCTTGATGAAGATGAAATATGAATACCATGACCTACTGACGTATACTGAGCACAGATCCATTCGAGGCGAAGAAAAGGAAAGATAGCAACCCAATATTGCACACCCCACAGTAGTGGGAGATGGGTTTGCAAAGGTCGGTGATTTTAGGCCTCATCCATATGCCTCACTTTGGTAGGTTAGTGGAATCCAATGCATGCGCCAAGCAGTTGTTGGCATGCTTTCACAGTGGTTATGTGTGGTTGAATAGGCTGGTGCCAGTGACTGTGGAGTTTACATCTCATATTATGGGGTTTCCAATGCAAGGACCTGATCCGTCATGGTACTTCCACGACAAAGACAATGACAAGAGGTTAGCTTCCAAGATGAAAAAGAAATATGGCTTGGATCGTGACAAATATGAATACGTCATAGATACCATCAATGATAAGGTTGTTCGTGTTGCAGCAAAGATTCTGGACATCAAGGTGGTGCACAACAACTAGACCAATCAGTGTAACAATGGGGTAATAACATGCGTTAAGCAGTCCGCCAAAGGCGTACAAATGAATTGGTCACTATTTCTACTTAACCAGTTAACAGAAGGAGCAATGCTAGTACAGGATGGGAAGCAATCATTTACATACATTTGGGTGTTTATTTTTATTTCCTCATTCGCATGGATGGAGCTTCTAGACTATCAAGGCATGGAGGTCAAGGTCGCCCGAGTCAGCAAGGGCGTGATGTATCAAAACCTTTGGTATCTCAATCACAATGAGCGATTGAAGGATTGTGCAATACAGGTTTGGCTGTATTCGTATGCATTGCAGGTCGCAGCTGGGAATAATCCATGTTTATCAAAAGAAGCGATGGAAAAATATAGGCAGGTTGTAATATTTGCGGTGGGCTGGCATGCAATTCATGTCCAAGTAAGAAGGGACCCAGATAGCTAGTGGTTAGCCATGCAATACAAAATAACTGATGAGGAGCTGGATGCAGTGGTAGCTGAGTGGCCTGCAGAGTGGAGAGAACTGGTTAGCATTGAGGAAGTGTCAAATGTTGCGGTGGGAACTCAACCCGATGCTCCGATAAACCAAGCACTAGTACAGCAAAGCGACCAAGAGTCCCAGGAGGAATGATCAAGGACTCCGACAAATTTTGAGATGGATTGGCAATTTGAGGAAACAAGGACAAAGTGCATACAAGAAAAAGGCAAGGCGAGCAACACTACGCGAATGCAAGATGGGCAAGTGAACCGCATCATCGCAGAAATCACAAAAGCATTGACTACAAGTGAAGCGCAGCTGAGGAAACCATGAACGAAAGGCTTTCAAGAGGTAAAAACTTGAATGCAGTCTTTAATTAATGTCATTTTAGAGAAGGTTCCTGAAGCAAACTTGTTGCAGCGAATCACAGAGTTAAGTAAAAGGAAGTGGATATGGAACGTGCATATTCCATTTCATGCAGTGGAAACCCAGAGTGAGGATTTATATGTCTGACTGCAGCAATTTGATATGATCACATTAGATATGAATGAGTTTCCCACACACACTTTGGTGCATTTGCAAAAGTTAGCAAACCAAGAGTTGGTCGACCAAGAGCAGAATATTGGCAATCATTTATTAAAGTCGCAGAAGTGGGAAGATTTAGAAAAGTAGGAGATTGAGAACCTAAAGAAGGTGCAGGACAAGCTAATTTTTGAGAAATCACAGTTGTGGGATGAGAGGGAGAGGCTGGAGAAACATATTTCCTTTGCCTGTCAAGAAATCCCAGAGATAGTAGATGACATGGTGTTGATGCCTGGAAATTCGCAGGTAACAATAGTTAGGGATTCTCCCTAGTAAACGTTCCCAACTAGCCCGTTACTGTTTGGTATGGGGAATCCGTCCAATTTAGGGTCCGGCTACCGTAGGTCAAGTAACAAAATAAAAGGTTTTACCGGTTACGGCCCGGTCCATCGTGTATATTTTTAGTTTTTTGAATGTAAGTATGATATGCAAGTGCCTATCTAAGAATGCAGATTGATAGAGAATATGAGGAGCGGTCACAATGTGATGCGTAGATACTTACCTCTCTTCTTAACTCACTCTCATCTAAATCACACACAACAAGAAACTAAAACTAACTATCTAACCTATCCCTAGGGAGCAAGATTATCATTTATCAATGAGTAATGTATTTCTGCGCATGCATTAAGAAAAATCACAGATAGCTGTTACTTAATTCAAAACACATGAACATTAAGTGATATATTAACAACAAGATAGCTCATTGTTTATGAAAAGCCTTCATTACTCATAGTGGAGATTTCATAGAATAAACTAGATCGCATTCATAACAAGAACATAGGTTCAAAGAGTTAGAACGATCTCACAGTTAATGGACACAAAGCTGAAAATGAAATATTTCACATTCAACAAATTCATAGCACAGCATTTGAAAATCTTCCACCAAGCTTTCTCCAACATAAAACTTGTAATTCTTATTCCAAAAGGAAATAGTTCTTCTTACAACATAATCTCACAAATCTATCTGGGAAAAATTCCCCCCACTATCTAACTCTCCTATACTTATACTACAAGCAAAACTCTTGGGCTGCCCCTTGGTGACCTTTGGGCTCCCCCCAACCGTTCAAACCCACCCTTTTGTCTCTTTGTGAGTGCTCATGATTTATACAATACGTTACATTTTAGATTAAGTTATAAGAGCACTTTATAAAAAGGGACCAGCCTGGTAACTGACAAACTTTTCCCAAGCCTGGACCTTAGCTACTATCTATTCTGCTCAGTAATCCGTTGGTCTTTTTTGAGATCCTATTGATCTCAGACCTTCACTCTCTTCTTTTTCTTGAGCAACATCTCTGCTTCTTTATGCTTCAGCTTCTTCTTTCCTTGATGCCTCCCTTCTACCTTGTCATTTAGCCATATCTTCTTTGCCGCAATCATCCTGTCATGAACATATCGAATTTTTAAACCATTTAGTGTTTAACAAAGTAACACAAACTGCATCAATACATGCATTCTATAAAATGAACTATAAACAATATTAATGCATGAAAATATAAGGCAAAGGAAATCCTGCAAACTGGGTCTGAAATCTGCTAAATCCACTGTCCAAACTAAAATCACAAGCCCGATAAAACAAGCTCCTTGTCTCAATCCAGGCTGCATCTGAACCAATTCGAAATCCTCCGATGAAAGCATGAATCATAACAAAGTAACCGCCAATCCGAAACCCCAAACTGTGCTCTTCATCTCAGAGAAAACCGCCATGGAAAAATAGAGTAGAAACACACAAAAAAGGTGGAAGAAACCCTCACCGACGGGAGAAACACTCAGCATCAGGAAGAAACCTCCTCATCGGCGAACGGAACAACTATATGTCGGATGGATAGTTCACTTAGCCGCCGCAATGGCGGAAACCATATAGACTAAGGGTTCCAGGGAAAAATAAAACATCGATGAAATAAAGTGCTAAAAGCTGTCGTACAGGCATCGGAAATCGGAAGGACTACCCACTAAACACATAGGCATCGGCAATCGGAAGGACTAATCGTAACGCGTCGTCTGAAAAGTTTGCTAGAAAGCCGCAACGGCGAAAAAAAATTAGACTACGGCTTCCGCAATCAAATAAAAACTTCGGCGATTGAAAACTTCAATGACTACGAATCGATGAACTAAGCATCTCCGTGGTGTCGGTGAGATAAACAACAAGACCTCCGAAACGGCGACGTTGCTCGATACTAGAACTCCGACTATTTCCCAAAAAAATTTCATAGCGAAACAAAAAATCATTGCAAAGAAAAAAAGTTTGAACAAATAAAACCACATAATCGGCGAAAAAAAAAATTATTCATCAGCCCGTTCTGTATCTGTCCTCCAAAACGGCGGTGACATAGAAGGCTAATGCTCCAACCATGATAAAATAAAAAAACACCGACAGTCCAAAGAAACAAATTAAATAAAAGCGCATCGGTGCAAATAAGAAATGTCCATCAGGAATTTCATTACTTACCTTCCGCAACGGCGGCTGCGTAGAGAACTACCGCCCCAATTCAAACATAAATAAACTTCCGACAACGATGAAGGAAATCATTTTTAAATCAAACTTCAGGTTCCACAATACAAAGCATCGGCAGACAAAAAGTAGCTTTCCAAAAAGAAGAAAAACAGTTGACCTCAATTCAACTTCAAACAATCCAAAATGTAGCAGAGGGAAAAAACAAATTTCAGCAATTCAAACACTCCCAGGCAAGATAAAATTAAAAGGAGGGTCCAAAATTTTAAAAAATTTGGGAAAATAGTTGCAGCTGCAACAATTGGCGACTACATGGTGAACCCAGATCTCTGGACAATTTCTTCATTAAGTAACAGACTGTTTGACAATAAAACTAACATGTTGAATTCTTCTAGATGTCTGGATTTCCCAAATGTAAAATGTATGTACGTTTAATCATTGATGATAGTCCAAGTTAGGAAAATGGAAACCAAGATTTCAAAGTCAAGATAACTCTTTTGAGGCCAGGAATATGAGTTTCATTTTCTACCACTGTCTTCAGGTAGCTTCCAGCTTGGACACCACAGGATTGTAACATATGGTAAACATAAATATTCATTTGTTCCTCATTCCCATGCCATTTTCAACTTTTTGTGCCTTTTGGAGTTTTGTCCTTTTTGAGTCCTCCTGTATGCCTTTCTTTCTGAATTTTTTATTCAGGCTCCTCTATCCATAGTTTCTTTTTGTGTGAGAGATGTATTTAATTTTCAGCTCACAGACGGAAAAAAAATTTGGCAATTTTGTACTCATATGGTTCAGTACTTTGTTTTGATACATGTTGCTTTCTTAGGAAATTTTTTACTCTTATTTGCCTTTTTGGCTTTCAAATCTTGGCATGGGTTCATTTATATACAATATACTGTTTACCCTGCTTCCTTTCCATGGGTCCTTGTTGTCACCCCCTCAGACATTTTTAAATGTGAGATGGATGGAGCCTCAAAATAGTATTCCAGACCTTTTGATCCTGAGTTATTTTACAAGGATTAAGTAGGAATTCAATGTGTCCATAGCTATTTAGGAAAATTGCTAAACTAAAAGAATTCTTTCAGATAAATCAATAATACATAGTCTTATAATCAAGGATTTCAGTTAATCTAGAATTATGATGCTCTCTATGCAACCAAAAGTTTGCTTTTTTTATTGAAATCGATTAAAATCTAACTAAAATATACTGAAATAAAATAAATCAAAAATAAACAACCAAATCAATTTATTTATGTACAAGATAAAAACAAAAATCAGGAAAAATAAGGTTTGAGAACTAAACCATTAACTGGTAAGTTCTCTTCCCACCCCTGTAAATCTTGCAACTTGTAGGTTGAGGGGCCAAGATTTGCTGCAATCTGAAAAGGGCCTACCCATAACTGTTGAAATTTCGTGTGTTTCCCATTTACATCATGCGGGTGATCCCACTTAAGAACTAGATCTCCTACTTCAAATTCCTTTTTTCCAGCTTTATGTTTATCAAACCATCGTTTCACTACTTCTTGTTGATGCTTAAAACGTTATTTGGCTCTGGACCTAGACTCTTCCACCTTCAAGAGATTATAGATTCTAATCTGCAGGATTTCGTTATCTGTGCCTCTAGACTCCTGAGCTATTATGGAAGATAGTAGCACAATGTTAGGAGGAAGAATAGCTTCCTTTCCATAAACGAGGGTATATGGTGACACGCCTAAGGAATTCTTGGGTGTCACTCTATCAGCTCAAAGAGCATTTGGCAATGCTAAATGCCAACTTCTCTGGTTTTCTATCACAGTTTTCTTTAAGATCCTAATCAGATTCTTGTTTGTAGATTCTGCCAAACCATTTCCTTGTGGGTAATAGTTTGCAGAATAATGCAACTTGATTCCTCTTTCATGAGCAAATGCAGTTAATCTAATAGAAGAAAAATAAGTAGCATTATCAAAAACCAAGAAAATTGGAACCCCAAACCTGGTCATAATATGATATTGCAAGAAATCCATGACCGCGTCTTCATTCACTTTACGTAACGGAATGGCCTTGACCCATCTAGTGAAGTAGTCAGTTGCCGTCAAAATGTATTTGTGTTGCAAGGAAGAATTTGGTTTTATCTCTCCAATGATATCAATCCCTCGTTCCTCGAATGGTTCTGTTATCATCACAAGCTTCAATGGTCCTGCTGCTTTGGCTTGTCTTCCCCCACACCTCTGGCAGATATCACACTTTCTGATATGGGCATGCGCATCCTTGAACAGTGTGGGCCAATAGTATCTGGCTCTGAGAATCTTATGGGTTGTCGTATCTCCGGAAAAATGACCTACAGCAGGCCCATCATGTAACTCTGTTATGACCTTCTTTGCATTTCTTTCTCTAAGCATCTAAGAATAACTCCATCATAATTCTTTCTAAATAATATTCCATCAACGATCTAATATGAAGTTGATTTAAGGTGCAATGCTCTTTGTTGTTTGGAATTCCAATGTTCTGGCAACAATCCTTCTTGAAGGTAATGAACAAGGTCTCGGTACCAGGAATCTAGAGCTGTGAAAAGAGGACATACATCCATCGTATGTAACTTAGCTTCATTGTCCCAATTGTTTTCTTCATTGTTTTTACCTTCAGCCATTAGTTTGCACAGTCCTTGCCCTTTAACTATGGATGCTGGTTTGAATTCGAGGTCATATTCTTGTAAAGTTGTTACAAAATTGCCTCTTCTTTCTCCTAATTCTTTTTGTACGAAAAGAGACCTTACAGCTGGGTGTGGAACTATTACCTTCGTCCGGTTCTTAAGTATGTACGGCCTGAATTGTTTTACCGCTTTGAAAATTGCATAAGCTTGTTTATTGACAGCTGGGTAATTCAATTCGGCTCCCTGCAGACCAGTGCTCATAAATGATATGGGATACTCATCTCCCCCATCTTCCTTCTGTGTAAACACCGCTGCTAATGAATTGTCAGATGCGAAAGTGTACAAAATAAAATCATTTACAAAAATTTGGAATTTTGAGAGATGGTGCATGAGCAATAGATGTCTTTATTTTACTGAATGCATTCTTCTCTACATTAGTCCACTTGCATTGTACACTTTGTTTCACCATTTGCTGCAAAGGTTTAACAATTTGAGCGAAATCTGGTACAAACCTTCGCACAAAATTAATTGTCCCCATGAATGATTGCATACCATTTTTGTTATGGGGTAAAGGGATCTGTTCTATGGCCTTGATCCTTTCTGGGTCTATGGAGATCCCTTTTTTAAAAACAACGTGACCCATTAGCTTTCCTTCTATAACTGCAAACACACATTTCTTAGGATTCAGTGAGATCCCATATTTTCGACAACGCTCGAAAATTTGTTTTAGATGGAATGCATGTTCTTCTCTCTTATTTGAAAATATCTTGACATCATCAAGATATACTACAACACTACGGCCAATCAGACTGCGGAAAGCTATATGCATAGCCCTATGGAAAGTAGCTCCAGCGTTGATGAGTCCAAAGGGCATTCTTCTGTAAGAAAAAGTTCCCCACTTTGTTCTGAATTTAGTTTTAAGTCTGTCTTCTTCAGCTACTAATACTTGATTATAGCCAGAGATTCCATCTAGTAATGAAAATAACTCAGAACCCAAAACCATCTGCAATATTTGTTCCATGGGTGGGACTGGATAGTTATCTTTATCCGAAGCACGATTGAGGTTTCTAAAATCTACACATAGCCTGATTTCTCTAGATTTCTTCCTCACTGGCACCAAATTCGACACCCATTCCAAATGTCTGACTTTGAATATAATTTTAGCATCCAATAATTTTTTCACTTCACCCTGAATTAAAGGTTCCAGTTTTGGATGCATCTTCCTCAAAGGTTGCTGATAAGGCTGGCCTCCAGCTCTAATAGGGATGACATGTTGTATAATATTCATGTCATATGTTTTAAGTTATTCATATGTCCTGGAAAACACATCTTTGTATTGTCTAAAAAAACTAATGAACTTATTTCTTTCACCTGGAGAACAACACTTTCCCAAATTTACATATCTGGGTTTAAATTCAATTCCCAAATTTATTAGCTCGAATTGTAAGGACGAGCTGTCAGTTTTGACATTTGCTGGCCTTCTGAATTTGTTGTTTAGATTAAACCTTCACTCTACGATCCTGACTCCTTTAGGAATAAAGTTGTCGAATTTTAATTCAGCTTGGTGTTCTTCATCATCCATTATTGCTCATTTGAAGGCTTCATCATTCATCAAACATTCCAAAATTTGTTGATCATCATCAAAAACTCGTAGATTGGTAATCATGTCTGGAACCGAAGGCCTGAAAAGTAATTCAATAGAACATCTGTTATTTGAAGGTACAAGCCTTGCAGCTAAGGTAGCTAACAAGTCAGCTGCTACATTCTTTAGTCTAGGAATGGATACAATATTAAATGCATAAAAAATTTTAAGCAAATCCCACACTTCATTCTGGTAAGCTTTTAAATGAGGTGAAATGCAATGTATCTGATTTCGAATTTGCTTTACAATTATTTCAGAATCCCCATACACTTTCAGATTTTCTACTTTTAATTCAGTTGTTTTTCTTAGTCCCTGAACTAATGCTTCATATTCAGCTGTATTATTGGTACATTCAAACTCTAATCTACATGAAAGAAAATATTTATTTTTCTTTGGATCAATCAGGACACAGCTAGTTCCTGATCCTTCCAAAGTTTTAGATCCATCAAAAAAAAGTGTCCAAAAACTATCTACTTCTACTGTACTTGAATCAAAAACTACATCTAAAACTAAGTCTACTATTTTATAGTCAAATTCATTAGCCCGTGAAAATCGAAGGAGATCGTGCTGTGTGTCTGGTGTACCACTGGCTTCTTCTGCTTGGTAATTTCCCGGTTCAAGTTCAATAAAGTAATTTCCCAACACGGAATTTACTGGTTCAATCTTACTCTCCAACTGCGTAACATTGTGTTTCATGTGGGGCTCTCTTAATACTTTTATTTGATTGGGACGTCCCTTATAAGGCAACCACAGATGTGACCAATCTGATGCAAAATATCCATTTATCTTTGCTGACCAATCCCGACTCAAAACAAGTCCATAAGCCTCAGGTATGTATGCTACTACAATATCGATGAACTGACATACCTTTTCATTTGAAGATAATCGAATCAGAACATCCTCCATTTCCTCAATTACCTTCACAGTTGTTCTGTCTAACTAAATAACCTGCCAGGTAGATGGTTTGGGTTTTCCATTTATCTTCTTGCAGACTGAAAGTGGCATAACATTGACTGATGCCCTTGAGTCTACTAAATAGTTGTGCACGTTATGGTTGAAAATTTCAAAAGTTAGGAGAAATGGTGGGGTTTTGTATCTAGACTTACCTCCCACACTTGCTTCACCAATTTCTTCTTCTTCAGTTTGGTTGTTGATGGGAAACTTTTCCTCTGGTACTTCAAGTGCTTTCAACAATTTTTCTTTCTGCCGAGGCACATTACACATTTCAAATAGTGAGATATTTTCCTTAGCCCTTTTAATATCTTCCACAATATTATACTCCATCTTATGTTCTTCGAGATTCTTTTTTACATTATCAATCTTCTCTTCTTCAGGCTTAACAAGCATGTTGATTTTCTTTGGATTTTGACTCGTAATGGTGAATTCAGGTATTTTATTAACTGTGGTGCTCTTCTGAATCTTCTTTACATTCTCTTGAAGTCTCTTAATTTTTGGAAGTATCGAATTGTATTTATTTAACAAACCTTGACTTCTTGTTGTCACATTTGTTTCTGATGTTTCTTCCTATTTCAGTGAACCTTCCTCTTCTATATCAAACATCAAGACACAGTCCCATAAAACCAGAGCATCCTCTTCTTGTTTTTTTGTAGGCTACTTTTTTTCTTCCTCATCAGCTTCTATTAGTTTGGAATCCAATAGTTGATTCATTACTAATGTCATCGAATTGATCCATTGAGGGCAATTTTTTTCAGAATGAGGCTGCTGACGAAAAGTACAAAAATTATCCATCCGTACCTCAGTTAAATTCATTGATGCAGGACTGTGTGGAGGAGGTTTATATTGATTGTTATCTTCTCTCCTTTTATAGTAAGGCTTGTATGCTTTATGAGCCTCCTTTTCTTTCTCCAAATCGATCACTCTGTTGGATATCTTCTGCATCATCTTCACCATCCCTTCAAAGTCATGTGATTGCTCATCCTTAGGCTTAGTCAGTAACAACACTTTCTTACCAAAAGTTTTTTCTCCCGACTACTCAGGATAATCTTCTATGCTCTATTTTTCAGCTTCTACCCTCTCAGCTTCTTCATAAGTTTCTGACAATGTAGGTTTGACTAACATCTTGGCAAACATGTCCAATTCAGACCCTAGAGCTGAAGTATAGTATTCACTCAGAACTTTATCAGATGGTTTATCAGTTGCAGAAAAATTCTTTAGATAAGCAGCAAACCTTTGAGTGAAACTATGAACTTTTTCCTTTCTTTCTTTCCATTAGAGGAAATTTCAACTCAAAATCGGCCTCCTAAAAATAATTAATAAAATAATAGTTAAATAATAAAATAATATTTATTAATTTTGGAGGAAGAAAAGAAAAAAACTACTTTTTTGTTTGTATTTTTGACATATCTCCCCATGTTTTTACTCAAATTTCTATAAAGAGAGCTTGCTGGATACGGAATTAAATTACGCATCCAACGAGTACCCACTCGGCATACTTTTGACGGACCCCGCTACCCCAAAAACAAGATATACCTGAAAAAACGTGATGATGACATGGAATTTGAAAAACCATTTTTTCAGGTATATCTTGTTTTTGGGGTAGCGGGGTCCGTCAAAAGTATGCCAAGTGGGTACTCGTTGGATGCGGAATTTAATTATGCATCCAACAAGCTCTCCTGATCGAAATTTGAGTAAAAACACAGGGAGATATGTCGAAAATACAAACAAAAAAAACAGTTTTTTTTATGATACCTATCCCCAAATTTATATTACAAAGGTGTTTAAGACCTATACGGTATTTCAAATTTAAATCAATTTCATTGGCTAACACATGATGACATGGAATTTGAATCAAAATTAAAAGGCCCATTTTGAGTTGAAAGTTAATGTTTAAAGCGCATAACCCTTTCATCAGAGCTACATGAGTTTTTTGGATTGCATATTTACTTCTAAATATTCTTTCAAATGTATCCCAATCTGTGATTGAGTTTGCAGGCAGAGAAAAATACCATGAGGTTGTTGCTCCTTTCAGGGTATGAGGTAACAATCTGGAGACTACATCTTCATGTTCTCCGACCCGTAGTCCTTCTATAGCCAAGTAAAAGCTTTGCAAATGATCATCTACCAAAATCTTTTCACTTGAGTCAAACTTAGGCAACATTTTCTCAAAAACCTAAGGTAAATCATGCAAAGGAGGTGCTAGGTTTAATGGTGAACTAGCCCTCCAAGCAGGTGGTGAATTTGGTGGGTTAGGTGGCTGATTTGCGTTTACATTTGCCATGATTCTGGGTGGAGAATGAGGTGGTGAATGAGCAGGGGTATGAACAGGTGAATAGTAAGGTGTATCTCGGTCCAACTGATTTAGAGGTTGAACAACTTCCTGTAAGATTGTTTCTACCAGTTCTTCAAAATCCTCAACCAACACTGCCTCTTCCAATATAGGGCAGTCTTTCTTAAGATATTCTCTTCTAGGTAAGGCAGGGATAATCAGTAATCCTCCAATCTTCTTCGCATAAGCCCTAGTAAATCTTCTCAAATTGTCAACTACTTCGTTATCGACAAAATACAGATGCTCTTTACCCTTTTCTTCCGGAGTTGGATTTGGAAACAAACTGCTTTCAGAACTGTTGCCGGTGGAATAATCTCGAAAAAATGGGTTTCCTCAGCCAGCCATGCACTGGTGGCCCTCCTTCTAGCGCCAAAAACTATTGATGCTTGGAAATTCGCAGGTAACAACAGTTAGGGATTCTCCCCAGTAAACGTTCCCAACTAGCCCGTTACTATTTGGTATGGGGAATCCATCCGGTTTACGGTTCAGCTACCATAGTTCAAGTAACAAAATAAAAGGTTTTACCAGTTACGGCCCGGTCCATCGTGTATATTTTTAGTTTTTGAATGTAAGTATGATATGCAAGTGCCTATCTAAGAATGCAGATTGATAGAGAATACGAGGAGCAGTCACAATGTGATGCGCAGGTTATTACCTCTCGTCTTAACAAACTCGCATCTAAATCACACACAGCAAGAAACTAAAAGTAACTATCTAACCTATCCCTAGGGAGAAAGATTATCATTTATCAATGAGTAATGTATTTCTGCGCATGCATTAAGAAAAATCATAGATAGTTGTTACTTAATTCAAAACACATGAACATTAAGAGATATATGAACAACAAGATAGCTCATTGTTTCTGAAAAGCCTTCATTACCCATAGTGGAGATTTCATAAAATAAACTAGAGCGCATTCATAACAAGAACATAGGTTCAAAGAGTTAGAACGATCTCACAATTAATGGACACAAAGCTGAAAACGAAATAGTTCACATTCAACAAATCCATACCACAGCATTTGAAATCTTCCACCAAGCTTTCTCCAACAGGAAACTTGTAAATCTTATTGCAAAATGAAATAGTTCTTCTTACAACATAATCTCACAGATCTATCTGGGGAAAATTCCCCCCACTATCTAACTCTCATATACTTATACCACAAGCAAAACTCTTGGGCTGCCCCTCGATGATCTTTGGGCTCCCCCCAACCGTTCAAACCCACCCTTTTGTCTCTTTGTGAGTGCTTATGATTTATACAATACGTTACATTTCAAATTAAGTTATAAGAGCACTTTATAAAAAGGGACCAGCCTAGTAACTGACGAACTTTTCCCAAGCCTGGGCCTCAGCGGCTATCGATTTTGCTCAGTAATCCGTTGGTATTTTTTGAGATCCTGTTGATCTCAGACCTTCACTCTCTTCTTTTTCTTGAGCAACATCTCTGCTTCTTTATGCTTTAGCTTCTTCTTTCCTTGTTGCCTCCCTTCTTCCTTGTCCTTTAGCCATATCTTCTTTGCCGCAATCATCCTGTCATGAACATATCGGATTTTTATACCATTTAGTGTTTAACAAAGTAACACAAACTGTATCAATACATGCATTCTGTAAAATGAACTATAAACAATATTAATGCATGAAAAGATAAGGCAAATGAAATCCTGCAAACTGGGTCTAAAATCCGCTAAATCCACTGTCCAAACTAAAATCACAAGCCCGATAAAACAGGCTCCCTATCTCAATCCACACCACATCTGGACCAATTAGAAATCCTCCGATGAAAGCATGAATCATAATAAAGTAACCTCCAATCCGAAACCCCAAACTATGCTCTTCATCTCGGAGAAAACCGCCATGGAAAAATAGAGTAGAAACACACCAAAAAAGCGGAAGAAACCCTCATCGACGGGAAAAACACTCAGCATCGGGCGGAAACCTCCTCATCGGCGAACGAAACAACTATATGTCGAATGGTTAGTTCACTAAGCCACCGCGACAGCAGAAACCATATAGACTAAGGGTTCTGGGGAAAAATAAAATGTCAACGAAATAAAGCGCTAAAAGCTGTCGTACAGGCATCGAAGATCGGAAGGACTACCCACTAAACACATAGGCATCAGCGTTCGGAAGGACTAATCACAATGCGTCGGCAGAAAATTTTGCTAGAAATCCGCAACGACGGAAAACAATCAGACTACGGCTTCCGCAATCAAATGAAAACTTCGGCGATCGAAAAATTTAATGACTACGGATCGATGAGTTTAAAACTAAAAATCTCCGTGGTGTCGGTGAGATAAACAAGAAGGCCTCCGAAACGGTGGCGTCGCTCAAGAGTAGAACTCCTACTATTTGCCAAAAACATTTCGATAGCAAAAAAAAAAATCATCGCAAAGCAAAAAAGTTTCAACCAATAAAACCACGTAATCGGCGAAAGAAAAAAATATCCATCGGCCCGTTCTGTATCTGTCCTACGAAATGGCGATGACATAGAAGGCTAATGCTCCGACCGTGATAAAATAAAAAAACACCGACAGTCCAAAGAAACAAATGAAATAAAAGCGCATCGGTGCAAATAAGAACTATCCATCGGGAATTTCATTACTTACCTTCCGCAATGGAGGCTGCGTAGAGAACTACCGCCCTGATTCAGACATAAATAAACTTCTGACAGTGATGAAGGAAACCATTTTTAAATCAAACTTCAAGTTCCACAATCCAAAGCATCGGCAGACAAAATGCAGCTTTCCAAAAAGAAGAAAAACAATTGACCTCAATTCAACTTCAAACAATCCAAAATGTAGTAGAGGTAAAAAACAAAGTTCAGCAATCCAAACACTCCTAGGAAAGATAAAATTAAAAGGAGGGTCCAAAATTTTAAAAAATTTAGGAAAATAGTTGCAGCTGCAACACATAGTTGTAGAATCCAAAGCTCAGAAGTTAGGACAAGTCATTGCAGACTTCAAAAGAGACCTAAAACATTTGTAGGCATTACTGAACCTAGGCACGCCTCCAGAGAAAGTTGTTGAGCGCAAAAGCACCATTGAAGAGGTAGCAATGCGATTCAAGGAAAGTGAGAAAGAGTCCAAGTTGAACACATATGCGACCATGTTTTTTTGGGGTAGGATAATCCAGGACAAGCAATTGGATCAGCTGAACACACAGTTGCGGGAAGCGGAAGCGCAGTTGTCTACACTGAAGACATCACTCAGAGTGATGCCCCTAGTCGTACAACTCACCAAAGTGACGGAGTTAAAGGTTTAGCAACAGTGTGTAACGAAGGTGCGAGAGCATTAGCAGCATCGCAAACTCAGCGAGAGGAGTTTCAAGATATTGACAAGCTGTTGTCACTGAAAGCAGTAAACGTACTTCAAGCAATGCAGGAAAGTCGAAGTGAAGTGACTGCAAAGATTTCCAAACATCCATCTAAGCAGGATGTCGAAGACTGCATGAGGATCAGTGATAAGGTGAAGACTCAAGGTTAAGAAGTCAGACAGTAGTATGAAGAATTCAAAATAAAAATAAATGAATATATTGTTTCCAATTCACGCGGCCCGAGGGCGAGCCACAAGATTGTGTTGGGGGCCTGTTGGCGGGTGGTTTTGGTAAGGTAAAGATGCGCAAGAATGAAGATGATGCGTAATAATGAAGATTATGCACAAGACTGAGGATGATGTGCAAGACCAAGGATGGAACTTAAGGCATAAAACTCGACAAAAAGTCGGCTTGGTCATGATTTTGTAGCTTTTGGTCATAGTTTTGTAGTTTATGGTCCGAGTAAGTTAAGAAGTCAGTTAAAGTGGACCATTTTGTAAAAGGCGCAAGCCTATAAATAGAAATAGGAATGTAGTGTTGAATGATCGATCACGCTGATATCAATCATATGTTGAAGGCATGAATGATGAGTTTTGTATGATCTTCTTGACCTCTGCGGAAGATTGATCATCTTGTTGTGTCGCTACTGTGAATAATTTTTGGGAACCTATTTCGATGCGAAGGGTAATATGGAATGACGGATGTTGATGGATAAATACTTTGTCTTATGTATTTATTCTCTTTCTGTGTTGAATGGTGCAATCTGAATGAATCGCTGCTACAACATGTCTGTTAATTCTGAATGATACGATGTTTCTGTGTTTTGAATAACGTCATGGTGATTGATTTGTTCATGAGTAAACATAATGTTGCAATATGATGTATTGATGCGATATAATGATTTATGAAATGAATAGGTGATGCAAAACCCATTCCTGTATCTATGTATAATGTTGTGATAGCTTAACAGGGTATGCACAAAACCCCTCTTTCTTACTGCGGAAACGTGGTTCTAGCAGTTCTCCCTCGAACATCTCGGGTGAGACTTCATCTGCTTCGCATGTGTTGTTGGACACGGTAAAACATGTCTAGGCCGATGCTTATGGAGATCAATGAGCTAGGGACATCGACAGAGTTTGAACCCATGTCGATAGGTCTGTGTCAATAGAGATCAAGAGGGAGCACACAAAACAATAAAAGATATGTAGTTGCATTTTTAGTATATGTTGTTTATATCTATATGTTTTTTGAATTTTTTCATTACAGCCATATAGAGATTCATATTCCTATCATTAGGAATTGTGAGCATATATGTTGATTGTCTTACCATTATTGGCAAATAACAAAATTCATAAAGATATGAATATAAGGCATGCATGATTGTTTCATAAGATATGAATATAGAGTTGCACGACTGTTTCATGAGATATGGATATAGAGTTGCATGATTGATTCATGAGATATGATTGTTGGGCTGCATGATTGTTCATAAAGATATGAAAATAGAGTTGCATGATTATTCATGTTATATGAATGTAGGGCTACATGATTATTTGATTATCATAAGCTTTTATAAAATCAGATTTTGTTTCTTTGCAATTTATATTACTGGGATTATGAATGATGTTATGGTATAAACATAATTAAAAGCATATGTTACAATCTTTCTATTTATTAATAAATAGAATAATAAGGGGTTGCATAGATTTTCATGAGATCTAAATATAATCCTGATATAGAAATGCAAAAAATTACATGAAATATGTCGAAACATTCATTTAATGTATACATAACTATATGAACCACCTCAAATACATTGAAGTATTCATGTTACTAAAATTCATGAGATATGATTAAAATAGTTTGCATGTCAATGTGTGTTTTTTGTCATTTTATTGAAATGACTGGATTATGAAAGGTTTCTAATAACTTGATTGAATTTGGCTTGTAGGAAAAAAACTATATTACCAACCTGCAAGTAAAAGTGACATGTATTGAATGAAGAGTAATTATGATGGTTGATCCTGAAAGAGAGCAGGATGTTGTAAGATTTTGGTAGAAAATCAGGAGGTTCATATGTTTTAGGAAGAAGTCAGAATAGAAGCCCTAACCCTGATCTAAGAGATGTAAAGACTATTGAAGATAATTAAATTATCTTATTTACATTCATGTGTCAAGAAGAGCTTTAGACATAGATGAGCATGAAGTATCTGTGATGGAGGACCCAGATTATAATTCTCACATCTTGATGGTGAGAGGGAGTAGCTATATTTGCTAGCTCCTGAAGAACCAGTAAACCCGGTTGATGTATCGTATGTTAAGAGGATACATGCCTGATACTCATAATCAAAAGGAAGCTGAGAACTGTATTCAAGAATCTTGTTATGATTCTTATGATTAGTGGTGTGGCAATCACTAGACAAAGATTTTCCTCAATTAAGGAAAATGTGCAGTAAAAGAGCTTTAAGATTTTTAGGATGATGGACTATAAATCCATGGCCACACGTAAGAAGTTAAATCTGAAAGTTTATAGTTTGTATTTCATATTTGGAGGATCTCAAGTTAGTTGAGATGTGTTTTGTTAGTCACAGGTCCCAGGATCGGTTATATGATTTGCAAGCTATACATAGACATGTACAACAAATCTTGTGTTGTGGTACCTACTTGGTACAAGTGTATACGAGCTTAGATATGTCTCGAACAATGGAATAAATATTCAAAGATATATAATATATGACTAGTATAGTGATAAAGGAAAATTCACATGTGTTTCTCTAAATAGAGCTTGTTGAAAAGTAGTAAAGATTTATAAGGTTTCTAGTCTATTATATTCAATACATGGTACATATCCATAGATGAGAAACATTGCCATCATTCTTACTAAGACTATGTCTGGGACAAGATTCATATAGAAAAACTTCTCCAGTTGAAGAGGGAGTATTTATGTGTCTTCATAGGCAGCAGCAGATAAAGTCCCTGCCATAACAGTTAAAACTCTCGAAGAGGTAGTTGGGGTGTTGCAGTATAAAGAGAAGAATCACTGAGAAAGTGATCAGGCCTTGAAGAACATCACTGAGAATGGAAAGATCATAGAGAAATTATCTAGATAGAAGAAGATTCATGAAGTCAACAAATGTTGAATATTGAAAGAAAATATGAGACTATTGTTGGCAAGGGGTTAGACTACGCAAAGTGAGCTACCGACACCGATAGGGAGGATGTCGACAAAGATAAAATTCAACCGCGGCGGAGGAAGAAACCGAAAAAATAGGATATTTTGGTTGATCTTTTTAGAGATTGGTCAAGTGGACCATTTTGTAATGACCTAGAAAGCCTATAAGTATAGTTAGGATTGTAAGTCAAAATCATGATCATCTATCGCCAATCTATCTTTTGATCTATCTATGCATATGTCTATCGATCGATCGATCTCTTGTCTGGTTTTGGCTAAATATTAATCAAATGAGGAATGTTTTCATCTTTTTGCGATTCATTTCTGGTATTGATGTTACGAAGGTTCTATCTTGTGAAGTGAATTTGATTGACAATTATGTTGTAATGTCTTGTCTCTGTGGGATGCGGTGCTTCCGGAGAAGGTTTAACTATGAATTATGTGTTATTTGAGTTACCTCTACAATGGAGCAAATGAGTTAATGAATGATGATGCTATATATATATTTTCTCTTCAACTATGAATGATGTGAAGTCTTGCATTACTTAGCGATTTAACGTATGTTTATGTCTTCGTTGATCTGAATCTCGTTTAATATGATTACAAATAATGGTGATAAGTAGATATGGTTAATAGTATGGTTATGAACCTGAATTTCTGGGTAATGTTGTGATTGGGTAAAAGATAGTTTGAATTCATCTTACCACTGTGGAAACTTGGTTCCTGCATCCCTCCCTCAGACATCTCGGATGAGACTGCACCTGCACCACAAGTGTTGCTGGGAAGGGTAAATCCTTTCCAAGCCAATGTTTAGGGAGTATGTGTTGGTATTTATTGACAGCGATGCGAAGTGAACCCCTGTCGATAGAACTGTCTCAACAAATGGTTATGTTGACGGGACCATAGTACGAAGAATAAGAGGACATGTTGTGGCATCCAACAAAGCCAGAAATCCAAGATTTGTTTCACAAGAAATCTTGAGAGTTTGCGTAAGAATAGAACCAGAATCCGAGATTGTCGATAGAAGAGTGGTCGGGTAGATATATCTACTCTAATATTCATGAAATATTCTTCTCTAAATTTCTGATAGTACTGTGTGAGTGGTTGGCGCAAATCACTTTTCAAAAGAAGAATTTTCAGGGAGGCGAACCTGATAAGTGGACTTCCGAACTAATCCAACAATTGCAGAAGGTGAACAACAAAGCTTCAATGGATGTCGATGTGTGGATAGACAACATTTTAGGAGGGTATATTATTGAGTTTGTTGTCGACACAGTCAAATCTTACAATGACACTGAAAGAGAATTTTTTAAGTGACCAAGGGGGGTATTTCTATTATCATTATAACAGTTGTGGATCAAGATGCTCATTTGTGAAAAAGTAATACTGAAGATGGATTTTGATGAGTAAATCCCTCGTGTGCGGAGGTTGTGGGTACCGTGAAGGTGAGGGTTGGATGGAATGATACAGGGTAAATGGATGGGAGTCACAACAAGACTGTGAGGGAAGTTGTGGAAGAGTGTTGTCACCTGCAAGGTGGGGTGAGATTCCGGAAAGAAAAGAGGAAGAGGAATGAGGAAAGTCCTAGTGTGACTGGAATAGAAAACTACAAGAAGGGACAACACGGGACTAAGAAACCCTACAGTGACGAAGGAAATGACCAGGCTATGCCCGAACCTTAAGAAGGACAAACCCAAAGCTACAACATACCTACAACTCTATGCATTGTATCGAACTTAGGAGTAAGAAACGCAAGTTCATCACAGGGTTTCCCTGCATGTCAACACAGTGGTAATAGTAGTGGATCGACAACCACTAGGAGGAGACATAGGATGGCGGGTGACGACTTGAAGATACCCTTTTTTCAAGGTAATGGGACTAAGGGTCTCAAAAAGTATCGGTTCTTATGTGCAGCACTGTGGATGGTAAAACAAGTACAAGCTGACAATATCAACAAAGGAAAACTAGCAAGGACCTTTTAGGGAGGGGCGTTGGACTGGTGTATGAATTTCATAAAATTACCAACGAGGAATCCCCAGAATACCCTAGTGCAAATAAGGACTAGACTAGTCGAGGAATTCAAGAAACTAAAATCAAAATCACAGTATATTACCGAATTTAAGGAAATAAAGAAATTCCCCAACGAGTCGGTGTGGGATATCGATCAACGATTCAAAACTCTGATGTCCAAGGTTAGCTTCGAGATGAGTGATCTGCAACATACAGAATGGTTCATTGCAACCTTGGTACTTGATATCAGCATTACATTGATGCAACAGAAGATCGCATATCAGGAAAAACCCCTAGAAATCGTAATCAAGTTGTAGACTTCACCTGTTGGAAAAACAGGGATTTGCATGAGCCAGATCCAGTCACAATTGGTGAACCTTTCTATCCAACTAAAGGATATTAAGAAGGGGAAATAATTCTACGAAGAAGTATGGTGCAGTTGATGTTGATCTGAAGGACATCATAAGGATCAGTGTCTGAACTTCCGTGAATATTTACAGTCTAAAGATCCAAACCCACTGAGTCAAGGAGGATTTCCTTAGTGTCAAATTTTTAAGACAAGAGGACATCGGTCAGATGAATGCATGTACTTATAGAAGGTTGTGTTGAAACCATCTAGTATTTTCTACAACTTATGTCGATCGGTTGGTCATGAAGAAAAGGATTGTAGAGCTTATGATTTACTCCAATAAAGAACTATGGGCACATACTTTATTAAGGGAGAGGGGCAACGACCAATGGAAAAACTTCAACTGCAGCCACAGTATAATCATCCACAACTGTAGTATAACCAGCCGCAACCGCAGTATAATCAGCAGCAACCGTAGTATAACCCGATGTTAATATTTCATATTCTTAGCTATATATCATTAGTGTTTAATCCAAATTCACAACATTAACATATGCAAAATCAATCAAAGAAACACAACCACAAGATAGACACGGTATTTATTCTAGGAAACCCTCAAGGGGAAGAAAACCCAACAAACTTCCTCTGTATAAGATGTATAAGCCTTGAAACCACAAAACAGGTATTCTCCTCCTTCCCGGTATGTCTCTCTCTCTCCTATGCACTACACAAGTGAGTGATTATGTGTTATAATGAGGAACACAACTCCTCTATTTATACACTTTAATTCAATATACTTTTACCCTAACAAGTCGTCCCCACTAAACTAACTGGGATGACTTCACCTAGGAAGACTCAAAACAGTATTATATATTATTCATTCGGGTACTATTGACCCGGATTACAATGGATTCTTTACCTCATGCCTCTATGATGATAAAATACAATAGTAACATCTCAACTAAGGAATAATGACATCTTCCTTGGGGTACATCAGTAAAATACATTTAGAATATCCTTTGAATTTACAATATTTCAACACTCCCCCTTAACGAGAAGGGTATTCTACTGACAAATTCATCATCAATTATAGGAGTAACGAGAGAGAGAATATTCAACAATATCAAGGTAATACATCTATACGTCATAGGAAGTTTTCAACAATCATCAGTAATTGGAACAGTTACTCTTCAATGTCTTCATCTTCTGCAGCACACGATCACTTGATCCTTTTCGAGCAACACTTCGATATTCCAATCCTTCACAGCAACACTTCTATCTTCTCATTCCTTTGCAGCAGTACTTTGATCTTCTCGATCCTTTGTAGCAGCACTTCCATCTTCTTGATCCTTTACATCATTACTTCTATCTTCTTGATCCTTTGCAGCAACACTTCGATCTTCTTGATCCTTTGCAGCAACACTTCGGTCTTCTTGACCCTTTGTAGAAGTACTTTGATCTTCTTGATCCTTTGCAGCAGCACTTCGATCTTCTTGATCCTTTGCAGCAGCACTTCAATCTTCTTGATCCTTTGCAGCAACATTTCGATCTTCTTGATCCTTTGCATCTGCACTACCTGCAGTACACATCATCTCTTTGTGGGATAATAAATCCCTATAATTTTAGGACATAGGTCCAAGAATGATGAAATCCTCCATTAGCATACTCCCACTTAATGAGTAAGGTCCATAATATCAACCGACTGATTCATCTACAAATGAATGCATGACCATATTGTCCACAAGGACTCATCGTAGACCATCCTCATCCTATTAGAGATAGGACCACTCCAAGCAATTTTTATACTATGGCATCTACATTTACATGTAGGAATACTCTCCATGCAAGAGTGTCGTCTACAACTACATATCTCAACCACACCTAGATGCAGGCCCTATTTTCTATAAGGACTCATCATAGGACATCCTCGGCGTAAAATCTAGGACCACTCCATGCAAGTGTTATACTATGGCGTCCGTAAAGACTCATCATAGGACATCCTCAGCATTAAAGCTAGGAATATTTGCAAGCGAATGTTAGACTATGGCATCCACATATACATTTAGGTACACTCTCCATTCGAGATTAATTTCTACAAGGAAGATATCGACCGCACCTAAATGCAATCCCTGTTGTCCGTAAGGACTCATTGTAGAGCATCCTCAACTTCAAATCTAGGAACACTCCTAACCGAGTGTTATTCTACGGTATCCACAAATGAATGTGGGTACACTCTCCATGCAAGAGTAACGTCTGCAGGGCCATCCTTAGCTAATGAGTACCACTCTCAAGAACAGAGTGTTATTTTCTACAAGACCATCCTCAACAAAGGATACTATTGTCCACAAGTGAAATTCAGACCTTTTTAGCATCTTCAAGCGAACTTGGCCTCCTTCATACTGAAGCTTCATTGGCATTCCATCATCAATGACAGTCTTATCATCACTCCCCCTTTCTAGAGAGGATCCATATCATGCTCCCCCTTTGTCCGAAGAGGGTTCATATCTTCAACATGTTCTTCATTTCCTAGGAGATTCCATGTCTTCAACGTGTTCCTCCTTTTCGAAGAGAGTCCATATCTTCATCATTCGTTCTTGCAAGGAAATCTTGTAGTATCATCATTGTTCCTCCTTGCGAGGAAAGTATTTTCTAACTACACCAAGCTTGTCATGAAAATATTCAAACTTTACTCAAGATAGAGGCTTGGTCAGCACATCAGCAACTTTCTCATCGGTACTCACATACTAGAGATTTATAGCTCCCTTTTGTACAATATCCCTTATATAAAAGTATTGAATTTCTATGTACTTTGATTTATCATGGAACAGACGATTCTCTGTCATATTTATGCAACTTTGGTTGTCACAAAGAATCACTGTGGTATCCAACTCCATGTAAAATAGACCTGACATCAGTTTCTGAATCCATATCACTTCACAACTAGCGGAGCAAGGTGCTATGTACTCTGCTTCATCTATGTTGAGAGCAACACTAGATTGTTTCTTACTAAACCATGAGATCATGGTGGATCCCAGACAATAACATCCACCTGACGTGCTCTTTCGTTCTGTGGCACTTCCTGCCCAATGTTAATCCATATATCCATACAATCTGTAGTCATGATCTCTAACATAGTATAGTCCAAATTCTATCGTAACTTTTAGGTACATCGTCACTTTTTTTGCAGCTATCAGTTGAACCCATCTTGGTTTAACTAGATACTGGCTTAAGGTGTTCACACCAAAGAATATATCTGGCCTTGTATTCCTCAGATACATCAATGACCCAATAATATTTTTGTACTAATTCATATCTACTAATTCTTATGGTTCATCAAATAACAGCTTCAAGATGGTGTCCATGGGTGTGGCCATGGCTTTACAATCCAACAAATCAAATATTTTCAAGATTTCTACTCCATACTTTCCCTGGTTCATAAAGACTCCTTCTGGGATCTTCCACACTTCCATCCCGAGGAAATAATGCATCAATCCAAGATCTTTCATCTCGAATTATTTTTCTATCTTCTTCTTGATTTCTGTGATATGTTTCCCATTTCCATTCATAAATAGATCATCCACATACAATAATAGTATGACAAGTTCATCATCCGTAATATTCATGTAAGGGTTAGGATCAGCTTTACATTTGGTAAGCCCAATCTTGTCAAAAAATTATATATTCTACCGTACCAAGCTCTAGGAGCTTTCTTCAGTCCATATAGAGCATTTTTCAACTTACATACAGGAGTCACTCTGTCTTCGACTTCAAATCCTTATGGATGTTCGATGCAAACCTCTTCCTCAATCATACTATTCAGGAAGGATGTCTTTACATCCATCGGGTGTAGATCCCACTTCATCATGGAAGCAAGTGCCATGATGGTTCTAATGGAAGTGTATCTTGCTACTGGAGAAAATGTCTCTTTATAATCAATCCCCTCTTTCTGAGAGAATCCTCTAGCCACAAATCTTGCCATGTACTTTTCAATACTTCCATCAGCAGCATGTTTTATCTTGTAGATCCATTTCGAAGATACCACACTCTTGTTTTATGGTTTGGGTACTATATCCCAAACACGATTCTTCATTATTGACTGGTATTATTTCGTCATTAATTCCACCCACTCTTTCTTCTAGATAGATTCCTTGTAGCTTTTGGGTTCTTGATCTACAAGGTCACACATCAAAGCTACATAACTGGAGTATGGATCTGATATTTTGCTTTTTCTTGGGGAGCCTTCTGTAGCTCCATATTTTTCTGCTTCCTTTATGATTTCTCTTACCCAAACATTTTTTCTCTTTCAAGATATATCCATAGTAGGGGGTTCCTAAGGTTCTATCATATAATGATCTTCAGATGCTACTATTTCAGGAGAGGGTTCAGATTCTACCTTTTTAGGAGGTACATCATCTTCATGTACTTCTTCAAGATGTCATCTTATGGATTTATTAAGATTTGTATCTTCATCAAATGTTACATCCATACTAATATCTATATTGTGGAATCCTTAAATGTTTATACTAAAGGCTTTAGAGAATTCACAGTATCCAACAAATATTCCCTTCTTTCCAGAAGGATCCAACTTGGTTCTCTTCTCTTTAGAAATATGTACATATGCTGGACAACCAAATATCTTGAGGTGGTCCACTTCAGGTTTATTTCTTGTATACATTTCCTTAGGAGTCTTGAATCCAATATCACTGTGAGATCATCTATTTGGCACATACATGGTTTTTCTTGCTGCTTCATCCCACAGGTGCATGGGGAGGTCTTGGTCATGAATCATTGTTTTCACTGCTTCCATAATGGTTCTATTCTTTCTTTCTGCAACACCATTATGTTGAGGATTGTAGAGAGTGGTTTGTTCCCTTTTGATTCATGCCTCCTTGTAGAATGATTCAAATTATTTTGAATCATATTCTCCACCATTATCTGATCTCAGTGTCTTGATTCTTCTTTCATAACGGGTCTCTATTAAGGCTTTCAATTCCTTTAATTTCCCAAACACCTAACTCTTCATATTCAAGAAATATATCCATGTCTTTCTTGAATAGTCATCAAAAAATGTGACATAATATTCATATCCACTTAAAGATATGGAGGGCATAGGACCACATACATCAAAATGAATTAATTCCAATGTACAAGTTTACTCTTTGTTTCACTTTTCAGAAAGGGATTCTTGGTGGTCTTTCCTCTTTCACATACTTTGCAAGTTCCCTCAAGATCAATATTCAGATATGGTAATGATGTTACCACCTTGCTCAGATAGGGTAGTGCTTTGTAATTGATGTGAGAAAGCCTCCTATGCCATTGTTCACTTGAGCTAGTGGTCTCATGGACGAGGGTTGTCTTCGGATGTCCTTTGATTTTGTACAGTTCTCCTTCTTCACCAATGACCATAACATCCTCAAGATTCTTTCCTTTGGACCACATAAATACTTGTCCATCTATAAAAGCAACTCTATATCCTTTCTTATCTAGTGTTGAGATGGAAAGTAGGTTCTTTTTTCAAACCTGGTACATATAGTACTTCCTTCATCTTCATGGAAGTTCCAGAGTCAAGATTGTAGCTTGATTCACCAATACCTTTGATGTGATATTGATATTCATCTACTAATTATACTTTCTGAGGATATCTCTTTTCTTCAAGTCTTGACATAGTTTTCTCTTTCCCTATCATGTGCTTTGAAGCACCACTATCAATAATCCATGTATCTTCTACAGGTGTTACAGACCTAGAGAATAAAGAGAATAGTACATATTCTTCTACATCTTCTTATTTTTTTAGTCTCTTTCGAGGTCTTTCTTCGTCTTCCTCATCTTCAGCTAGATGAGAATCATGTCTTTTGTTGTTCTTCTTCTTTGATGGACACTCTCTGGCAATGTGTCTTATCTCATGAAACTTATAGCATTGATACTTTGAGTAATCTTTCTTCTGATTGTTTTCTCTTTTCTTTTGAAACTTCTTCTCTGAAGGTTTATGACTACCCTTCTTGAAGTTTTATTCTTTTCTTCATTTAGTATGGATGGCTAGAGCTTGATCATCTTCTCTAAGTAGAGCTTCTCTGTTAGTTACTCTAGCTTCTTCCTAAATGCAATATTCCCATACAATTTCAAACTTCATACTTTCTTTTATGGCACATAGAGTCTGTATGAATGAATCACAAGGTCTAGTGAGACCATTGAGAGCAGTCATAACTAGTTCACCATCATGTTAAAGGGTGTCTCCAATGGAACTTAGTTGTTCCCTGAACTGGGATACCCTTGTGAAGTAATCTTTAATTGATTCTCCTTTACTCATCTTGGTGCCCTTCAGTTGAGCTCTCAAATTCATATTTCTGTTGGTGTTCCTTCCCTCATATATTCTGGAAAGTGCATAATACATTTGATTTGGTGTCTTCTTAGATGACACTTGAGGGATCAAGTTATCTTTGATAGAATCAGCAATGATCCTCATTGCCTTGATTAGGTCTTTCTCATGCTTCTCCTTAGCTTCATCTTCTTTTGGTTCTGCAACTTCATCCTTGGTGTACTTCTCAAGACCATTCTCTTTAAGAATGAGACCAATACTATACTTCCATGCTAGGAAGTTTTCTATGCCTTCCAATTTTTCCTCAAGCTTAGTGCTTGGGGCCATCATATCCAGGAGGTCACTAAAAATTTAAATTTCTCAAAATGAAAAACTGACCTTACCAGAATATGCACTTAACTGAGGCGATTTGGTTGGTCCACTTGATTTATAGAGATCCCAAATCTTCACCCTTCAAATCTTACTTACGAGGTTCCAATTTCTACATAATTTTTTGTTTCAGTTTTCTGTAGTTTTCTGGTTCAGGACCAAACTAGGTTTTGGATTTCCTGGAGATTCAACCACAAAAAAACTTTGATCCTGGGCTCAATAAATGTGCTCTATGGAGACACAAATTTTTATGCAAGCAGATCTTCAAAATTCCAAACTTTGCAAAAACCCTAATTTCTTTCGGAGGGGGAGGAGAGAGAGTTTCACCGCGTGAAATTTGTTCTATTCAGAATGGCTCTGATACCATGTTAAGATTTCATGTGCTTAGATAGATATCATTAGTCTTTAATCCAAATTCATAATAGTATCATATGCAGAAACAATGAAAGAAACACAATCACAAGATATACACAATATTTATCCTTAGAAACCCTCAAGGGGAAGAAAACCCAGCAAAACTTCCTATGTACAAGATGTATAAGATAAAACCCCAAAATAGGTATTCTCCTCCTTGCTGGTATGTCTCTCTCTCTCTCTCCTATTTGCTACAAAAGTGAGTGAGTCTATGTTATAATGAGGAAAACAACTCCTCTATTTATACACTTTATATCACTTAACTTTTACCCTAACAAGCTGGCCCCACTAAACTGACTGGGTCGAATTCACCTAGGAAGACTCAAAACAGTATTATATTATTCGTTGGGGTACTATTGACCTGACTTACAATGGAGGATTTACATCATGACTCTATGATGACCAAATACAATAGTAACTCTTGACGGAGGAATAATAACATCTCCCTTGTGGTACATCAATAAAATACATTTAGAATATCCATTGAACTTACAATATTTCAACACCTGCCACAACAGCAATTTACCCAGGCACAGTATAACCAGTCGATGTACCAACAACAAGGAGAATTATGAGGAGGACTTCGCGGAGTACGTAATGAAATATTTGGTCATGGAGGAGCTATGGGACGAGGTCATGGACTAATTATGTGCTATAATTGTGGAGTACTGGGACATTATCAGAGGGACTGACTAAATCTAGCAGCCCAGTGTACTTACTATAGCACAACAAAACACACTGTCGAGGAATGTCCACAATTAATTGTGAAATGGAAATTGAATAACATGCACAACCACACCCTAACCAAAATGAAAATCAAACTCGAAATCAAAATTCTAGATCGAATGTGGGGAATATATTGGTGGACTAAGGACTCAGCCAGTACATGTTGGTGTGGTAACGAGAAGAGGTGCTATCAAAGGATATGATGGACCACTACTAAATGCATGGCCTGTGTCTCAAAGGAAATTCCAATTCGATGTAGAAATAGAGAAAGATATCTTCTTCAAAGTGAAATACGCCTTGAACAAGAACAATGGTAATCTACTTATTTATGAGATTCCACCGAATTTGATTTGATAAACTCACCAAGATTGAAAAGAAAGGTCAGTACTTTGAAAATTTTCTAGAAAGTTGTCTAACATTAGCGAAAGATCAAGATGAATTAGCAGAAATAGAAATATTTTTGTATCGATAGGAAGAAGCGTGACATGATCACCTAGTTAATTTTCTACAAAAGAGGAAAACGAAAAGAGAAATAAGGATGAATGTCCAAATTGGTGAATATGATGTATATTCAGTCATTTTGGATACAGGATCAAACATGGATATGCTAACCAAGCAAACATGGGAAATGATGTGGAGTCCACAGCTAGTCTGGTCCCTCATACATCTTCTCCTAGAAAATCAAGCCAATGTTTCTCCAATTGGACGAGTACCTCATCAATCTGTCAAAGTGGAAGGATTGAAGACGTGTGCAGACTTCGATGTTATTGAAATAGTCGACGACGCCATCCCATACCTTGCAATGTTAGGAATTGGTTGGGAAATGGAAAACGTTGCGATTATCAATTTCAAGAAAAGGACCACGACATTTGATAATCACGACACAAGAGTCATTTCCCCATTGGATCCCCTCGAAGGGCAGCGATATGTGGAACCAATAAAAGACGAAGTCATGGGAGGTTGGGATAATTCCTATAATATCTCTGAAGACTACATCAATCCCACTACTAATGGATAACTAGGATGGTGAAGTATCATCTCGACATCTTCATACTCTGACGACGCGCTAGAAAATTGGTAGAACTGGTTGCACGAAATATCAATTAAAAAATGTGCACGGATCACTCAGCCATTCAGATGGGTAGTGACGGAAGTATTGGATCTTTAAAAATATGCAGGACTACCTAACCTGACAGTATTCATTAACGAATTTGAGGACAGAGTATTTGAACCACATTGTTTGTTGGCACTAGAAGAGGCACTTAAGGCCACTCCGATGAGATGGTGGGTTGCACACAAGATGTCGATTGCAGACTGGAAAATATGTCGACGACTCATGGAAGTTCGATTCAAGGAGGATGATTACTACAAAGGAAATAAATATGATGGAAGAAATGATCCAAGTGATCATCTAATAACGTTCCAAGCGACATGGGAGAAAATCAAAGGAGGAATGGGTTCACGCGTGCATCCATACATTGGATGAAATTCCATGGATATAGTATGTTTCTACAGAGTTGTGAAGGGAAACAATAAATTTGGGAAGATTTTACTGTCAACTTCAGCCACACCTTCGGTTTCGCGAACGAAAATCCATTCATTTATAGATCTCTACAAGACATCCGCAACAAAGTATTGGAGATAGTCTCGGATGAGCTACCAACAGGATCAAAGAAGAAATTAACACCGCAGATGATTATGGAATGCTACAACGTGTCGGGATAACCTGATCACAAAGAGGATCCAAGAGTTGTCGACATTCCAAATTCAAAAGGAAGCTGCAACATCGAAGCGCCAAAAATTCCATATGACAAATTCAAACAATCATTGAAGATAAAGAAGGTCAATATTGGGACAGAAGAAGACCGAAAGTTTGCTAGTATTGGAGATTACTTGGATGATTGAGCAATGGGGAAAGTCGCTAATCTGCTACACGACTTTCTGGACTTATTCTCGACTAAAATTTTTGAAATGAAAGGTATTTCAGGAGACTTGGGTGAAATGAATATTCCTCTGAATCCTCATGCTAAACCAGTTAAGCAGCGACCATATAGGTTGAATCCAAGGTATAAAAAGCGCGTCAAAACTGAATTAGAGAGAACATTGGACGCAATAATTATCAAGCTTGTCAAAAAATCATAATGGATTAGTCTGACGTTTGTGCAGGACAAAAAGGATGTTGAAATCTAGATCTGCGTCAATCTGAGGAAATTGAATGACGCAAGTCGTCATGATCCCTTTCTGACACCATTTACTGACGAGGTGTTGGAGGACAAGAAATCTACTCATTTATAAACGGCTTGTCAGGCTATCATCATATAAGGATTGTGAAGGAAGATAAAACAAAACCACTTTCATGATGGAATGGGGATGTTTTCAGTACATAATGATACCATTTGGCCTCAAGAATGCATTGGCAATTTTTTCAAGGTTAGTTGTTGTTGCATTCAAATAATTTATTCATAAATTCCTTGTAGTCTATATGGACGACTGGATCACCTATGGGTTAGTAAAAGACCATGTCGCAAACCTTCGATTGATGTTGGAAAGGTGTCGACAACATTAGATCTCGTTGACTCTGAATAAATGTATATTTTGCATACCGTTTGGAATTTTGTTGGGACACATTGTATGAAAGGAAGTCATGTTGGTCGATCCCGCTAAGATCGCAGTAATGTTGACCTACCGGAACCTACGATAGTGAAACTGCTAAGGGAAACGTTGTTCCACACAAGGTATTACCATAATTTTATAAGGGGATACACAACGATCACTGTGCCAATGGAGAAGTTTTTCAATAAGGATGTGAAGTTCGAATGGAATGATGAGTGCCAAAGGAGTCTCGATACACTAAAGAAAAATATGGTCGCAGCATCGATATTGGTTTTTCCATATTGGAAAAATGAAATCCATGTCCATGTCGATGCTTCATTAGTCACATTACGGGTAATATTGGCCCATCCAAAAGAAGGATCAATCGACCACCCAATTTCATTTTCAAGTCGAAAATTGTATACTGTGGAGAGAATCTGTCTACTGCGGGAAAGAGTGTTGGTAGAGACCCAAGACGTGCGACCGCTAGAAAAATATTCATAGTTGGACTATGGTGGCCGATAGTACACAGTGACGATGTTGATTATGCTAAAAGATGCAATGTCTATCAAATAATGGGAAAGCCACATGAAGAGACGAGATGTCGTTCGTACGTCAGGTAATACTGCAAGCATTCGACAAATGGGAAGTTGATTTCGTGGGACCTATCAATCCACCAGGAAAACGAACAAGCACGCGATATATCATTACTACAACTTATTATAGAATGAAGTGAGTTGAAGCAACGCCTATAAAGGATTGCACATAAGAGACAACAATGAGGTTCCTTTTCAACATTATGGTCACCTGATTTGGATGTCCAAAAACATTGATGAGTGATCAAGGCGATCATTTTGTCAACCAGACAATTAGATTGATGACCGAGGAATTCTAGATACAGCACAAGAAAATTACTCCATATCACACACAAGTGAATGGAGCAATTGATGCATCCAACAAGATTCTAGAAAAATCACTTACTAAAGTATGTGATGCAAATCGTGGCGATTGGGACCTGAAAATCCCTACGATACTATGGTCCTACAGAATGACATGTAAAATACTGACAGGACAAACACCATTCAATTTGGTTTATGGATAAGAAGCAGTGATGGCGATGGAATATATTGTCTCCAGTCTACGCATAGCAGCAATAATGGGAATGAGCGATGAAGGAGTGATTGAAGATAGAATGGTGCAGATAGTATGACTTGAAGAGGATCACTTCATTGCAAGTTTTCATCAGCAAGTAGAGAAGGATTGACAAAAGGCTTGGCATGATCACCACATAAAAATGAAACACTTTCAGCGAGGAGATATGGTTCTCCTCCATGACAACAAGTTTGTGAAGCACCCATGTAATCTTCAGATGCATTGGCTTGGTTCGTACATCATACATTTCATTACCAACGGAGGTGCAATACAATTGTAGCAGTTAGATGGAGTACTATTTCCAAAACTAGTCAATGAGAGTCGGCTAAATCCCTATCAAGATAGCCAAGAGCGGCACCAATGCTAACAACCATAAAAGGGAAAAAAATGATGGAAGGATGGATAATTCTAGAAGAAAACATGTCGACCGAAGGAAGAGCGGTGAGAAAAGTTGAACTGCGGAAAGGTTTGGTACATGTCGATACCGAAAAAGGCAGGAACATGTCAAATTGCGAAATAAATGAAGTAATTACACCACGTGAGCGATTGCGCAAGTTGAAAAGACCTGCAATTAATGCCAAGGCACATGTTGGATTTGTAGAATCGACAGAGGATATGGCCAATCAATGAGTTTTAAGTAATTATTGATTCAAATACCTTACACGAAAGGAGAGAAGGATATAAAATCAGACCGAGGGGCATAATTTGACCCATTATGTGTGTCGAGAAGAAGAATCAGAGGAAAGAGAGGAATAGTTAGAGCTAGGAGAAGTAAGCATGAAGAGAGGCATTGTAGAAGCAATGGCGCACCCAATAAACTCCAATGGCGCGAGCAGCTATTGTAGAAGAACTGCAGGAGATTGTGTCTGCAACAAGGCAACCGATTAGGAAGAAGAGGAGTGCAAATCGTCCGATCACTCTAGACATAAGAACCAAGACAATCCAAGGTTTTAAGACGAGGACCGCGGCATAGGGCGAGGTAGGTCCATCGACTGCAGACGAAGAGGAAACGATAGCAAGAGGTAAACCACTAGGGCTGACAGTAGACAATATCCCTAGGTATGTAGAAGGAGCACCAGTAGTTCGAGTTGGAAAAACCAACAAGTATTCCATCAAAATGTTTGCAATGCCCAAAGGTGTTCATGTGATAACAAATATTGTGCCACGGCTGCAAAATCTACTATACAGCGACCATGACATTTTGGCATATCTGGAATGCACTGAGGACATCTTTGAGGACAGAAAACACAGCAAAGTAGGTCCAATCACCAGAGAACCCATGCAATGGGAATTGGGATTGCATTGGTCTGATCTATTGTCGATCGCCCATAGGCCTCATTTTGGACGATCCACAAAAGTGAATACGTGCGTGAAGCAACTATTGGCATGTTTTCATAGCGGTTATTTTTCGTTGGGGACAAAGATCAAAATTAAGATCGATTTGATATCTCAAATCACCGGCCTACCCAAGGCAGGGGTCGACCCATCACAGTACTTCCAAGGAAAAGATAACGACAAGAAACTGGCAGTAAAGTTGCGAAGCAAATTAGGTGTAGTTAAGAATAAAAGGGCATACGTAATTGATACCATCAATGACAAGGCAGTCAAGATCATAGAAAATTTGTTAGCGCTCAATATAGTGTGGAATAATTTCTTGAATCAGTGCGCATCATGGGTTATCACACCCGTGGAGCTGTGCGCATCTGGCGTACATATGAATTGGTCCTTTTTCCTGTTGAACAAACTAATGGAGGATGTCGTGTTGGCGCAAGAGCTTGGTAAACCATTCACTTATTCCTGGTTTTTCATACTCATTGCAATGGTTGGATGGATGGAGCCAACACATTATCAAGGAATGGAGGTTGACTCTGTCAACATCTATCAAGGCGCAAGGTATAAAAACCTATGGGCACTCAACGACAAAGAACACCAAACAAGCAACAACATTCAGTTTTACTTATGTCTAGACGCGCTACGAGAGGAAGCAGTCAAGGTGTCGTGTCTCACAAATGAAGTCGTGAAGAAATATCAGAGGATCGTGCGATTGGCGATAGGACCACACACCATACATATTCAGGTGCAGGTAGATACATAGAAGCAATGGCTTAAGACACAATACAAGATGACTGATGAAGAGCTAGACACCATCATAGAGGAATGGCCCCAATAATGGAAATTTTTGGTAACTAATGAAGAGTTGCCGGACCCAGGGAATGGACCATCGGTAGACGTCTCGAAAGAGAAAGATAAACCGAAGGACTTGGAGGAGGAATAATACTCACAAGACGAGGAATCATCATCAACTCTAATAGAATCAGAGTTGGAGAAAAAACAAGAATAAGCGTGCATGAAGCACAGGTTTGAGCACGGCGAGGGGAGTAGCACCGCAAGGCTCACCGATGACCAGGTGTACAAGGTATTGGAAGAAACCATTAAGGAAGACAATTAGAATCAAGCAAAGGTAACACAGCACATGACAGGATACTTCAACCAAGTTACACAACTACTGCAGACACTCACAAATGTAGTACTCGAGACGATACCGAAAGGAAGAGACCTGCAAAGGGCGATAGAATTCAACATCGACACAAGGTTGCAACTAGTACAGATCCTACCACATGAAATCACAACGGGGGATGAGGATGTTGATCCTACACTATGAGGGAAATATTTGATCAGACTCAACTTAAACATGCATTTGATGCCTATGCTGGCAAGGCTTCAGATTGTAGCAAGTGAATAAATCAGAGACTGCAAAGCAACGGTCCACGATCAATTGGTCTGGTCCAAGGAGCAAACAAAAAGAGTTGCAGAGGAACTTCGATGACTAAAAGAACAAAAAGAAGTGACAATAAATGAGAAAACAAAGGAATTTTATGACAAGAAAATACTGGAGAGATCAGTATCCATAGCCTCCGAATAGCTACCAGAAGTTAGTCCGAATATTTTTGCAGAAGCGAAAGTATTACGACTAGGGAAAATTATCATAGATTTGCGGAAGGAAAACAAATAGTTACAGGCTAGAGAAATACCTAGCACACTGTCGGAGAAGTTAGCATAAAGGAGAAGTGCAATCGAAGATGTCGCAACATATATTGTGGAATTAGAAAAGGCGGTGCAGACAATTGTAGAGGAAATAACACAGTTTGGGGGGAGCTTGGTACAATATGAACAGTTGCACCAACTAGATGTGCAACTTGGTGAAGCAGAGGAAAATTTAATAGCGTTGTGTGGATCACTCAAAACAATGCCCCCACTTGCAGAAAATACCACGGCATCAGAACTAAAAGAGTTGCAGCAGCGCGTTAACAAGGCACCAACGAAGGTCAACATACTTGGATGAACTGCAAGGTACAGTAAAGAAATTGGCACTCAAATCCATGGAGGAAATCATGAAGACAAAGGAAGAAATGAGCACAGTGCAGTAGATGAATGAAGAACATCCAACAAAACATGAAGTGAAACAGTGACCAACACTCAGGGAAAAGGTCAAGGAATCTGTCAATCAAGTATTAAAAGAATGTGACGACTTCAAGACAAACTTGAATGCACCAGTTTCTTCCAGCTGAGGTGGCTCAAGGAGGAGCCACAATTTTCTGTTGGGGGCCTATTGGCAAGGGGTTGGACCATGCAAAGTGCGCTACCACCACCGATAGGGAGGATGTTGACAAAGATAAAATTCAACCGCAACGGAGGAAGAAACCGACAAACTAGGATATTTTGGTTGAGTTAGTTAGAGATTGGTCAAGTCGACCATTTTGTAACAACCTAGAAATCCTATAAGTAGAGTTAGGATTGTAAGCCATAATCATGATCATCTATCGCATGATATATCTTTTGATCTATCTATGCATATTTTTATCGATCGATCGATCTCTTGTCTGGTTTTGGCTGAAAATTAATCAACTAAGGAATGTTTTCGTCTTTTTGCGATTCATTTTTGGTATTGATGTTATAAAGGTTTTGTCTTGCAAAGTGAATTCTATTTGAATTCTGGTTGTGATGTCTTGTCTCTGTGGGATGTGTTGTTTCTAAAGAAGGTTTAACTATGATTTCTGTGTTACTTGAGTTACCTCTGCGATTGATCAAATGAGTTGATGGATGATTATGATATATCTATGTTTTCTCTATAACTTTGAATTATGTGAAGTCTTGATGTACTTAGTGATTTAACATATGTTGATGTCTTCGTTGATCCGAATCTGGTTTAATATGATTACAAATAATGGGGATAAGTAGATCTAGTTGATAGTATGGCTATGAACTTGGATTTCTGGGTAATGTTGCGATTGGGTTAAAGATGGAGCGAAGTCCTATTCCCACTGCAGAAACATGGTTCCTGAAGCCCTCCCTCATACATATCAGGTAAGACTGTACCTACTCTGTAGGTGTTGCTGGGAAGGGTAAATCTTTTCTAGGTTGATGTTTAGGGAGTCTGTGTCGGTATTTTTTGACAGCAATGCAAAGTGAACTCATGTCAACAAAATTGTGTCAACAAATTTTTTCATGCGTGATATTACACATTTGGTGTATAATCTTGTATATGTTGGATTTATAATCCATGGTTTCTAGTTTAGAGAAATTGTATTCTTGATGGATACAAATGATGCTACTATGTGTAAGTAATTGGTTGGTCTTTGAGAAAACCTATTGTATTTTATGCTTACTACTAAGCATATGTTTGAGTACCTTTGATGTACATTAGGATAGGCTCTTTATTGTATTTTATACATGGAAAACCTATTATTGTGTTATCTAGATATTGTTTTAGCCTGAGATAAGCGATGTAAATTGTGGCTAGTACTACAAAAGCTAAGTGTATTGCGGCTAGTACTACAAAAGTAAGATGTATGCCAGAGAGTACTACAGAAGAAAATGTGTTTTGTGAATAGTACTACATGTTGAGGAGTTGTGTAGCTTGGGAAGCTACCTACTAGGGTGAAAGGATTGAACCTATAGTTATTAGGTGTTAACAGTCAAGCTTACCAAAAAATACTATGTGTGTTATGATAAAACACATTCAGATGAAGTTTTACTTCATCGAAGTCATGGTCATGTAAAATGAATTTCGATACATACATATTGATGAGAAGATTGAAAATTTTTGGACAAGTTATTGTCAATGATGAAGTTGAGTTACTTCAGATTTAAGATTGGTATGGACGGAAATTCCTGGTAAAGCAAAGAATGCCTCCCTCGCTAAGAGGGAGTGTTAAATGTACAGCATCAGGATTTATTCTCCATGAGACTTGTGTTGTATCAAGTCCAAAATTTAAGTTGTATTAAGTTCAGAAACTTATATTGTATTGAGTTAAGATTCTTGTGTTGTATCAAGTCCGGAGCTTATGTTGTATTAAGTTCATAAACTTATGGTGTATTAAGTTAAGATAATTGGTTTGTATCAAGTCCAAAATTTATGTTGTATTAAGTTCGGGAAGCATTTTTTGTATCAAGCTATAACATTGCGTTGTATCAAGTCCTACTCATGAAAGATGCATGTACTATGATATTGTGTTGTATCAAGATTAGGACCTTGTGTTCTATCAAGATTAGTACCCTTTGTTGTATCAATTTGGAAACCTTGCGTTGTATCAAGGTCGAAGTATTGTGTGGTATCAATATTGGAGGCTTGTGTTGTATCAAGATTGATATTGTGTCATATCAAGACCATATAGCTTGTGTTGTATCAAGCTATGACTTGTCTCGTATCAATTGATGAGGTTATACTATCTAATGTATTACTAACCATGGTCATTCAATATGGATAAAGTTATTAAGTCTCCTCTAGAGACTAATCACCTCTAGAGTGAATTACTTTAGCATATGACTATATGGTCTGGGGTAATATTTATGATCATTAGTATGTGTGACAATTCCTCTGAGTATAATATGATATGATAAATGATTAAACATATATCATTCAGTAAGATAAAGAGATAAGCAATAAAGAGATTATGAGAGAGAGAGAGAATTCAAATTGAACTCAAGTTATAAAGCTTCAGTTAAATATGAATGGCTCAATCAGTGCTTTAGTTAAAGCATTAGTTGAACTATTAATGATCAACATTCAGTTAAGTAAAGAAGAGTTCAGTGTTCATCAATCAAGAATATTCAGTTAATAATGATTAACTACGTGATTAAAGAAAGATGGAATAGTTAACTAAAGTGTAATAGAAGACACTTAAGTTAATCAAAGGACAACACTTCAGTTAAGAAAGTGTGTTGCATGCGACACTTACGTTATTTTACTATGACACTTATGTTAGCTTCTTAACTAAGTGATCAGTATTGATTTAGAGATTGAGTTCACTCCAATGTCAGATAACTATCAGTTAAATTCCATGATTGAAGGCATGGCGCATTAGTTGTGCATGATGAATATTCAATGCATGGAGTGATTATTCCATAAAGGAAAATTGAAATTGTAATGTATGAGTGGCTAATTCTCATGCAACCATTCACTAGGGTTTGCATGGAAGTCATTATGGCTTGTTATCAATATGATAGGCGTATAGAAAGTTCACACAATTGTAACAGTGGATCTCTCTTATCTATTGCTCTGTATTCTCTCTTACAGATCAATTTTCTTATGTTGTAAACGGCATTCTCTGCAATATATCTATTAAACTCTAAATAATTGTTGGGGTTTTTATCCTCTCTATTATGAGGATTTTCCCTAGGGTACATCTTGTGTTGTGGATGAATAATTGTGTGTGGTTGAATTGTTAATTGTCACAAATCCTTGGCATATCATTGATAAAAGTTTTAAAGTTCAAGAATCTCCATTATTGCTCAAAACATTAACAAAAAGGAACCTCTAACCATGGGAATCACAACAATTAAGAACCCCTACCTGTAACCTGATACCCAAAATCCAACAAAAATGAAAATTTTACAATCTGATACACAATTTTTTAATCTATGTCCATTTGCATGTGGTCCCCTAGAGCCATTCAAGGACACGTGTCAAATCGGTCTTTGGTCCTAAAACCAACACCAGGAATTCAAATCGAGTTTCAAAATTTTGGGCACATGTGTCTAGGCATGGAAAATTGGTCAAGATAACCAGAATATTTTGTAGTGGGTTCTACGGAATTTGACCCCCCAATGCAAGAATTCCACTAAGAAAAACCATAATTTCCTATCCGACCAAATAAAAGGAACCCTTGCCGCAAGAGGATGCCAATGCCAATAACAATGAGTATGAGGATAATGATCCTAATGACGATGACGAGAAGGATGGTGAGAATGAGGCTGAGGATTCCAATGGCGACAACCATGAGAATGAGGATGATAATGGAAATGATTATGATGATGAAGATGATGACATGAAAACATGAACGTTTGGTGCAAGTGGCATTGTTCACACCAAATTTTAAATCATGCACACACACATTAGCTCCCCACACACAAAATAAGCTTACATCTGCATGTTCCAATGCCACATGTGCATTCATCATTTCATTTATATACCCTTTATCTCAAATGTGATCCCAAGACTATTAACGAAGCCCAATTAGTGAGCCTACAATGAAGAATACATATAATGACCCATCAACAATGATTGAGTGAAGAGGCATATAGTGTTTCTACGGCTATATTAGGTTTCTAGGATTCTACATTTCCAAAGTAGGTTTATGTGTTTCTAGGGTTAGATTAATGTTTCTAGGTATATATTATGTATTTATGGTTTCTAGGGATAGATTAGGTTTATAGGGATACATAAAGTTTCTAGGTGTGTAGATTTGGTTTCTAAGTTTCTAAATTAGGTTTCGGGGGCTAGATTATGTTTTTAAATTAGGTTTATAGGGATAGATTAATTTGTAAAGGTTTGAATGTCTGATAGTTGATATTGGTGATGGAAATGTTGCATTTTATATTAGTGACTGGTCAAACTAGAGCTTCTACAAGCTAGGTCCTAGCCTGCAAACTAAAGTTTACACTAAAAACTAGGAGTTAGACTACAAGATAGGGTTTAGTAGGTGAGGTTGGGGTAGTTTAGGCTATATTATCTATAGTGTAGCTACATAAGCTAGATATGATATATTTGGGTAGGTTTGGTAGGGTAGGTTAGATAGTGGATCATTTTATGCTAGAAGATATGGTTGATTCAAGTTTTCCAAAAGGGTAATAGTTATTTAATTGCTTTTATATCAAGATTCCAACATATATAATTTTCCCCTCTTGTAATATTTTTTAATGGCCATGGTGATGGTAAAAATAGTCATGGTGATGGTGACAATGAGCATGGAAACGATGATGAGGATGAGGATAAGGATGGTGAAGCATCATGATGATTATGGATGATAATATTATGGTGTGCTTGGATGATAGAAGAAAACAAAGACAATGAATCCATGACTATTCTGCAATTTATCAAGTTGTTTAAGAATATGAAAAGTTGAACCAACATAGAAAGAAAGACATTTTGCTTAGCAAGTAGTGGGAGTGGTACAATGTGATATGCTTGGTGTTGATTGAGCATGATGATGATGATGGATGAGGATCTTATGGTGTAATTTGATGAGAGAGAGAAAAAAGACAACAAATCCATTACATGGAAAATTTTAAGGGCTAATCTTATCCCATGGGATAAACTTAGGGGTTTTAAATTTTTAATGGGATCATTTTTTACTAAACACCCATTAGGTATGATTAGTGTTGGAGCATATTTTCCATATAGACATTATCCATGCATGCAATATGCATGAAGTCATGCGGTGGGCATGCAACATTATTTGTCTACCTAGTGTTTAGACCTTGTTAACTTGACATCCTAGTGCATAGTCTTGTAATTTTTTCCTCATTATCTACGATTGCGCCCTCATCCATGATTGTATGAAATCATTATCCCTCTTCCATGATTTAATCCATCCATCATCAGTTACATTCAGTTAATTGGAGCTAAAATCAGTTATCTAGGCCATCTCTCCTTAATTTCATCATTTTGGGTTGATAATGAGCGTTGATGACCATTGTTATTCAATTGAACCTCCTAATTCACCCCTATATCATCAAATATCATAAATTAACTCCCTCATGCGCCATACCGATCCAGTTACCTTCAATTACACTCAGTTAACTGATCACATTCAAGAGTTAGGACTAGATCTCATGTCTAGTGGTGGTTTCTATGCTAAATTAAGCCTGCCCAATGAGAGGATTCCAAATGCCTCCTAAGGATCATGAATTTGTACTTTGGATATGTGTTATAAATGCAACCTTATTGGTGAATAATAATTAGATGGATTTTATACCAATTGATTTATTTCTCTGATGTTTCTGTTGAATCTTTTTCTTCATTATTATGCTTATATATGTTGTAATTCTTAGTGAGGTTACATTTGATTCAAGATCTTACCTTGCAAATTCTAATATGGTATCAGAGCTTCCAAATTGAGAATATCTCTTTTAGAATCAATTAATCTCCATATAGATCTCCAGAGAGTTTTTTTTGAAATAATTCTTCGTACAACAGCTTCTTGGATTCGAAGTTGTCCCTGAATTTGAAGAAGAAAATTTCAAAAACCTCTATCGTTGATGAAGAACTCATTGATTTCTATCTCTCGGCTCAGTTCTCAAACTATTCAATTTTTATCTTAAGGATGATAAGTCAGTTGTTCTTGATCATGTGCATGCTTCAGAAGATGATGATGCGCACTCTAATGATCTCTTGGAAATTTTGAAGGATAGATCACATTTCGAGAGTACGTCTTTAGCACTCCCAGCTAGTGATTTCATGCACTCTATCTATTTCTCTATGATGACTAGAAAAAATCCCCAATGTTCCTTTGAATATAGATACTTTTTCATTGTTTTGGAACACATGGGACTCTTGTTCCAAACCTTTTTGTTCTCCTATCTATCTTCTATTTCAAATTATGAAGATAAACAGCTAATTGTTGCAACTCATACACTCTCTTAGCCTCTATTTTCTTTGTATTTTGGTGTGTTATTGGATGCTTTGAATGCTTACTTTTTGCATGGATTTGTTGCATTCACTCTCACTATCACCCTTCCTATCCACTACATTATTTTGATTGGCATATGTTCTCAGAGTTGCACAGAAGATGGAGGACACCACCATTTTCTTGGACTTGATCTCGCCTCTTTTGGTTTGAAGTTCAAGTTTCAAGATTATCAAGTCTCATTTGGGTTTGATATCAAGAACTTCAAGTCTAAATAGCACCTCCATTTGCTCTTTTGTCGAAGTACCTCAGTTGCACTACATGGTTCCAATTTCCATCATGCAGTTGTCTATGTCCCTAATCAAGTTGAGCATATTCCTCTCCTTCCAAAGAGGAGGATTCCTCCAGAAATAATCATTTAGTTTGGATTAAAAAAAATTGGTTCCTTCTCATGTCCATATTTTAGGAAGGATTTTCCCCATGTGGTTTTTCTTTTTTTCCTTAGTTTATATGTATAAATAATGTAAAGGGCGGCCATAGGACTACTTTCCTCTACCATATTTTTCCTTACCATAAGTTAGTATTAAGTGGGGGTGTTGGCACATATTTACCATATAGACATTATCCATGCATGCAGATAGTCATCCAGTAGTCATGCAACAATATTTTTTCTCCCTAGTGTGTATACCTTGTTAAGTAGACATCCTAGAGCATAGTCTTGTCATTTTTTGCCTCATTATACACTATTGTGCCCTCATCGATTATTATAGGACCTCATGTGCCCTTTTCCATGATTGTATCCATCTACCATCAGTTTTAGTCAATCAATTGGTTCTACAATCAGTTATCTAGGCCATCTCTCCTTAATTTCATAATTATGGGCTAATGGTGAGCTCAAATGACCATTGTTAGTCAACTGAACCTCCTAATTCTCCCCTATATCATTTGGTATCGTCAATTAACTCCCCCATGTGCCATCTAGGTCCAGTTACTTTAGTTACACTCAATTAACTAAACACATTCAATATTTAGGACTAGATATCATGTATAGTGATGGTTTATATGTTAATTTAAGCATGCCCAATGAGAGGATTCCAAATTCCTCCTAAGGCTCACGAAACCCCCCCTTGGAGATGTATTATAAATGTAGCATCATTGGTTAATAATAATCATATGGAGTTTATACCAATTGAGTTATTTCTCCAATGTTTCTGCAAACTCTTTTTCTTCATTATTATGCTTATCTTTGTTGTAATTCTTAGTGAGGTTACATTTGATTTAAGATCTTACAATGCAAATCCTTATAATTATCGCACATTTTATTTTTATTTTTTAATGAATAGGAGTTTATCTCCGTTAAATTTAAAAATGAGATCCAAGATAAAACAATTTTGCCTCACTACAAATCAATTTAAAGCTTTATTTTCCCAAGAAAATAGCTAGGCAGCTCCCATCATCCCCTGATTTCTAGAAATGGTTGTTTCTAGGGGCTCTTTCACCTTATTTTGATCATGGAAATTGAAATTAGAGTTACATTCGTCCATATTTTATGGATTGAATCTATTTTTGCAAGTTTCTTAATGTTCACATGAGAAGGGCAGTTGATATTTACTATCAAGTCTTATTATGAACCATTTGCATCAAGGAGATTTATGAATCCCGTCACCTCAGATCCAAATTTTCCCAAAGAAACAAGGGGATTGTGAAGCTCACAATCAACGATGAAACAATAACATGTATATGGGTGTTTGGAGCATCATGCCTGGGGGTTGGGACTTCATTCATAGCCACGTATTTGGGCATGCATGGAGCCATGATGTTTCTTATAACCACTACCATTTTGTTTCTCCTTGTGTTTGTGTTGTCCTTTATGGGCTAGGACATGGATAGAGAAACCTAGAATCGCATTATCTTTGTTGATTTTTTTGCTTTGGTCATTGTTGGTTATTTTGACATGTTTCTTCTTTTGTTTATTGGATTTTACGATTCTTAAAGGAGGTATTGATGTCATAATTTATTAAGATTTATCTCCTATTTAGCATTTTTTTATGTGTTTTCCTAAACTACTATATATTGTTTTATACTTTATCAAATAATTCACAAAGACTTCACAAGATTTAATAAATTATTAAAAGGTTCGTCAAGACTTTACAAGATTTTAAAATAGGCTTCATATTTTCCTATATATCATAGGGATTAGCCCATTTATTATACATAGAAATTTAAAGGGGGATCTTAAAATTTTCCCTGATCCATGATGAAGCTTATGCAATTTATCAAGTTGTTTACGAATATGAAAAGTTGAACCAACATAGAAAAAATGATACTTTTCTTGGCAAGCAGTGGGAGTGACACATTGTGAGAAGCATGGTGCTGATGAAGCATGATGGTGATGGTGATGGTGACAATGAGAATCGGGATGATGAAGCATGATGATGATGATCGATGAGGATATTATGGTGTACTTGGATGAGAGCAAAAAACAAAGACAACAAATCCATTTCAAAGCTTGTGCAATTTATCAAGTTGTTTACAAATGAAAAGTTGAACCAACATAGAAATCAATGATATTTTTTGTTCTAAGATGTGGAAGTGGCACAAAATGAGATGCATGGTGTTCATGAAGCATGATGGTGATGGTGACAATGAGCATGGGGATGGTGAAGTATGATGATGATGATGGATGAGGATCTTATGTTGTACTTAGATGAGAGAAAAAATCAAAGACAACGAATCCATGATAAAGCTTGTGCAATTTATCAAGTTGTTTATGAATAAGAAAAGTTGAATAAAAATAGAAACAAATGATACTTTGCTTGGAAAGCAATCGGAGTGGCATAATGTGATATGCATGGTGTTGATAGAAACATAAGAAAGCATAAGAAAATAAAGCAAACAAAAACTCATAGAAACATAAGAAAATTAACACTCATAGAAACATAAGAAAACATCACACCCAACACATATAATGGAAGCTCATTCCCAAGCATGAAATAATGGCCTCTCCTGCACATAATACCACAAGTGGAAGGTCCTGCTCAACAAATATTAGTATTAAGAACATATGCATAACAATGAAGTTTGTCATGTTTATAAACAACATCTAAATCAAACCTTCCATTAATAAATAATGTATACCATGTATAAAATATTTTATAAAAGTCGTATCAAATCTCATAATCATTTTTTTACATACCTCATTATGTCGGCATATTTATTATTATACAACCAATCCCTCTGGATCATCTCTAGTTCTAATGGTTTCCATTAGTCTCTCATGCTCTACTTCTAGTAGGAAGTATCGTACCTTCAAGGAATGTTTTATGGGAATCGTTTGTAACTGGAGGTTCGTATCAAAATTTAGCTGGATAAATTGATACATACTTGCACATGGCCTATAATCCATGAAAACATATCCACCCTTCTTTCTTGCATTGTTGTCGTGTGCCAAGTATTCACCTTTAACAACCATCAAACTAATTGGTAAGTGGTTATGTTCATCATCGGTTATGGATATATTGAGGATCTTATCTCCCTCTATACAACATGCCAATCAACAATCCCCACCCCATTCACTATCTTTCAGGGAAATCACTTCAGATACATGCCCTACAAAATATGAGAGTAGGTATGAAATTAACATTTCGGATTCAATACAAGGTCTCGAATGTCCAACTAAATACCATGTAAATACATTAAGTAAATTGCAAATCATACTAGGTTGTACAAGATCTAAGACATGATCAAATCAAAATATAGAGAAATAGATGATTAGTCTACCTCCAATGAATTTAACTCAACAATTACATGTTTATCTAGAGGAAGTGATATGTGATCCCATGCATCAACCCAATTTGTTGATTCACACCCATCAAAGTCATTATCGCTACATGGGGGAGAAGCAAGCAAATTTTATGGTCCATATTTCAATTACAATGTTTTCTAAGCTTCAAATCAAATGAAAGCCACGAGTCCCGGTCACACTCTTGCATTCCCATGCATGGAAATTATTTACATCAACCACCTCCAAAAAAAATATTTGCACATCTTTTTATTGTGAAATCTACTCATATAGTTTATTCATCTCCCATTAATGATGTGCACCACCAAACTATAGACTAAGAATATTGAATAGTAGGTTAAGTAAATAATTTCATTTCCTCTATATGTAGGGTTGTTTTGACACACTATCTAGCTCCATCATGATCTCCTTTATCGTGCCCAGCCTCAAAATAGTTCCACATATGTGGCACCTTGTAATTTTTGTGCAATGAACACAACCATTGAAATATGCTTGCATTTTTTAACTAGCCAGCACCTCCATCTGACCAAATCTCGTGTCGATCCACCCATATGTTCCTCCCCTCCAAGTGATCATAGAACATAAGGAATAAATGGCGTAGATCATGGAAGTCATGGAACCTATCATCACTCACGTAGAAGTGATATTCCTTTAGAATTTCTCATTGCTCTTTGTTTCTATTTGAACCATGCATGGATCTGATATGGACCATCAAGGAAACCTACTCGGAATGATAATACTAACTTTGAATATCATTTTGGTGTTGTAAAGTGTAGGTCTTTTCAAAATCAACCATTGAAATTATAGTGACACACTACTCATCCTTCCATCTAGAAAGGTGTACATGCTAAGCATATTTTTGTGTCTTTTCGATGAATTCTTTAATGAAGTGGTTGACTTGTACCTGGTGGCACAAAATTATTTCAGCATAAGTTATGTTTGTAAGTAAGGATTAAAACATATTTGAAATTACAATTTAGAGTTAGATACTGACCTAAGATGTCACCAATTGTATATGTTTGATTTCTTTCCCAAGGCATATTTCATAGTTGATGTGTTTGAATATTTTCATGTATATATCCATATTCCCAAATTCATTATCTCCACTTTCATGAATGAACTTGTCCAATAACGACATGCCACCACAGTTGGATCACATCCCACTATACAAGCTTTTACATAGTAATATTTCCCCTTCGACCTATTACACATGATGCTATGGATGAATTTTCTTGATGAAGATGGTATCGACACAGAGCAATCCTACACATTGTTATTACGCAACACGCGATGAATGTTTGAAAATGCATCATAGTAATATTCATATTATACATGATATCTACAACAACAAGTGTTACAAGTGTATTTATTCTAACATACTAGGGATTTCATTTCTCAAAATATTTATGTCCGTAGTTAAATTCCCTATGATCACTCTTTTATTTCTCATACAGTTTTTTTGTGTTATTTCAAGAAGGTGTTTAATGTGTGGTTCACAGGCCTTCAAAACACTTCTAAATTTTAGTACATCCTTCTAGTTTGAAGAAGGCATGGTGGTATCATGCCAAAAACTTTGCACTAATCCCTTTACTGCATCAATTAGTTTCATTTTGGAACATGGAAACCTACCAGTGAAGGCTCAAAAATCTATCTGGCAAATTTCAAGATATTGTCTTCTAATAGAATACCTATAGAATGTTTTCACTTTCAAATTAACAAGCATGGATGTATACTTAATAAAATGAAGGACCCTAGTGTTATTTTTTGTGATTTCTTATGACAACACTAGACGAGCCACATTCAGATCCTTCAAACAAGTTTTCTTACCAATTTTTCTAAAGGCGCCTACTAAGCTCTTAACAATATGAGAACTTGATTCAAAACTAGTTATGATCTTTAGTCTTAACTTTCTCCTAACAAAATTCATACACCTAGATTTTAAAAATAATAAAAATAATCTACATTTATCTACATCACATTTAGAATCAAAATATTTAACAAGTATTTGTCGAGTTTGATATGCAATACTGCATTGAGATAGTCTATCTTCAAACAAACTAATGATACTTTCATCAATCTATAAAAGTTTTGGAGTTCTCTATTTCTTCCTTGCTAATGGAGGTAGGGAGGTTGTAATTGTACCATGTACCACATCACCAAGTCGGTCCAATGTTTCAACAAGAGCTTCATGTCCTTATTTCTCTTGTTATCAGCTAGATGGTGGAAATTGGACATCCTCTTGGATGGTCTCAATAACATTGTCTTCTTCGACCATACATTTTGCATGCAACGCCTCTCTAACATCATCACTTGTATATCCATAAGAGACCAAATCAAAAAATGCTTGGTCTTCCCTTGATGTGGGGATTGAAACTTCCCCCAATGAAAACCTATGTTTTACTTCTCGATTACCACCATGGGGTGCTTGTTCCTCATGTGGAAATTAAGGCCCCCTCTAGTGAATTCTTTTTTTTTCTTATCGTGGATTGGTAAGAAGAACCACTCCGTCATCTATATTTTGACTTAGATGAGTGTCCATAGAATCCCTCTAGTTGGTAATGTCTAATATTTTCTTCAATGATTTCTTGAGGTTTCTTCTTCCTTGTTGATTAATGTGTTCAATTGTGTAAATTTCCCAATAGTGGATATGTCCTATGGTTCTCTTCACTTGGAGATAGTCTATGTTGCTCTTCTATTTGATAAGAGTTCAACCTTGCCTAATTTATTTGGTGTTCCTCAATGTCTTTGGAGATGGATCTCTTCAATTGGATATGGTTCTCTTCAATTGGTATATGGTGCTATTATATTGGAGATAGTCTATGGTCCTATTATATTGGATATTCTTCAACATTTCTCTTTGAGTTCAAGGTGCTCCTTAATTCTTAGCAACTAAATGATGGAGAATGACAAATGTGATGATCAAATTGAGAGTGTTTTTGCATGCCTTCATGAACAATGTGCAAATCCAACTGTAGTTTGTTTTTCAACCTATTAGATGTTGGTTGTGGAGCCTAATCTTCTAGATCCAGACAGATTATTCAGTTGTGTTTGTACCCCAAACGTACTGTACACTCATTCCCCCTGCCTTGGGGTTCGAGGCAGTGCCTTGAAAAAGGGGGTTCGAGGGCAATGCCCCCGAGACACGGGGGTTCGGGGGCAGCGCCCCCAAGATATGGGGGTTCGGGGGCAGTGCCCCCAAGAAAAAAATTTGGGATATGTGTTGACCAACAGTTTTGCGGACCCATGGTATTGGGTTAACCCTAGAATTTTTCCATTGTATTTCCCCTATAAAAGAAAGCGTTGTAAAACGACTGAGTATGGTATTGTATTGTATTGGAAGAGAGATTGTGAGAGCGTGAACAGGAAGTGCAGCAATTTTGTTGCAAGGTGTATCCCTTCATCTTTCTGGACTGTAATAAAAGGACTGGCAATTTCTTTGTGGATGTAGCCCATCGTTTGGGTGAACCACGTTATATATGTATATCACTATATTGTTTTAATGTGTTTTGCATCTTGTTTATTGATTTAACTGTATATCAATTATTGCTCTGCAGTCCTGTTTTCTAACAATTAGTATCAGAGCCAAAAGGTCTATTTGGTTGGTAAACTCGCAAGAAAGAAGGGTTCCTGGTTTGAGTGGGAACAATGACAAAAGAAGGAAAGTTTAGGGTCGAGAAATTTAACGGCCAAAACCATCAATTATGGAAGATGCAAATGGAGGACTATCTGTACTAAAAGGATCTGTACATGCAACTGGGCGGAAAAGCAAAACAGCCGGCAGCTATGAACGATGAAGAATGGGAGGTTTTTGACAGAAAGGCACTGGGAACAATACAGTTGTGCCTGGCTTCGTCGGTGGCCTTCAATATTTCGAAAGAAAAAACAACAGAGGGTGTGATGAGCACATTGAGTAAGCTCTACGAAAAACCCTCGGCTTCTAACAAGGTATTTTTAATGAAGCGTTTATTTAATATGAAGATGTCAAAAGGTGGATCTGTTGTTGACCATTTAAATGAGTTTAATACACTTACTAGTCAGTTAAGTTCTGTAAAAGTGAACTTTGATGATGAGGTTAGGGCTCTTCTAATCTTGTGCTCATTGCCAGAAAGCTGGAATAGCTTGGTCATGGTTGTAAGTAACTCTGTCCCTAGTTCAAACACTCTTAAGTTTGATGATGTTGTTGGTGTTATTCTTAGCGAGGAAATGCGAAGAAAAAGCACAGGTGAGACATCAAGTAATGCCTTGACCATGGAGAGCAGAGGGAGACAAAACAAGAGAGGAAGGAGCCCAAAAAACCGCAGCAAGTCTAAAAATGGAAGATCCAAGTCCAGACTCAGAAAAAATAGATTTTTGGAACGGCGGTAAGAAAGGACGCCTAAAGAAAGACTGTAGAGCACCAGAAAAGAAAGGTGAGAGGCAGCAACAGACTACTCAGGAAGCTAATGTAACAGGTGATGTGTTACAAGATGCTTGGATTCTTGCATTAGAAAATACTAGTGATTACTGGGTAGTAGATTCAGGGGCTTCATGTCATGCTACACCCCATAGGAAATTATTTCATGATTATATTCAAGGTGATTTTGGACATGTGTTATTGGGAGATGATGAACCATGTAAAATTGTTGGAAAGGGTAAGGTACGGATTAAGTTAAATAATGGAAATGACTGGATACTAAAGGATGTAAGGCACATTCCTGCTATGAAAAGAAATCTGATCTCAACAGGACAGTTGGGAGATGGCGATTGTTTGTCTACGTTTGGAGAAACGTGGTGGAAGGTCACTAAAAGATCAATGGTAATTGCAAAAGGAGATAGGATAGGTACGTTATATTTATGTCTTCATAATATTGATTATTCTATCTCTGATTAGGATCAAAACACTCAGATGACAGTCATAGGATTGTTATAGAAATATGTTGAGGTCTAATCACATGTTCAGACTGTTTTGAATTTGAGTCACTTAGGCAGAGATTCAATATTTAATGGCATTATTTGTGATTATCTGAAGTTTGCATGGTGTCTTCTTACAGAGATAACTAGTTCAGTCCTAGCATGTCGCCAATTGTTGGCAAGCAACACCCTTCGGGGCATTTTTTTTTAACACAAATAATTTGAAGATTGATAATGTTCAAGCAATATTGATTCTTTTGTCTGGAAAGGAAAACTCATCATTGATATCTTAGGAGTGCCCTAAGAATCTTTGATTCTTAAGACACTCCTGACAGAAACTTATTCAATTAATCAATTCAGACTGGTTGAACATTAGTAACAGCAAAAATTCAACTCCTATGATCTTAATTCTTCATTTCTGTCAATCATCAGAAGGATTATAATTACAAAAGATTAGTAGCTCCTATTTTCCACTCATCACTCATGTTTGATTAAAATCAAATGAAAATACTAGTTATTAATTCAAACCATGTATTACATGATGTGATAACTGTTATTTCTTATTCATGTGCAAAATTTGGTAAAGCTTCATCACTTCTGAATCATTTATTTTATCTTAGTTGTCAAAAGTTTTTAAGGTGAATTTAAAGTGAATCTTCATGAACCCTACTATACTATATGCTCATCACTTATTTCAAATACATATTTTTTTGAAATAGGTTGATATTAGAGTTTGTGATGAAGATCTAAAGTCATTTTCTAGGCTTTTGACATTGGTTTGATCATATTATTACATTATTCTCTGATCATTTTTTACCTTTACCCTAAGATATTACTTATATGCTAAGGTGATTATATTTTTATGATTGAATTCGTTAAATGAAGAATTAAGGTTTTGGAAATTATTGAGTCATGTGTTTTAAAAAAAATGATGAATTAACCTCCATTATTACCACGTTATGAAATTACGATGAATGATAGAGTAATGGTGGAATTAAGGTTTTGGTAGTCGTGTCATTTGACGGTTGCTATCTGTCAATCCTGAATCATGCAAACATCACATGCAATAACTCGCCTGTGTGACTATCCTACGGCTCATTATGCTTTGGTAAGTTGTCTTCGAAACTTCTTGTCTTTGCCAATTCACGATATGATGGACTTACATGAAGGTTTTTAGGCTTTTAATAAAATAGGGTATTTCGAAGTATTGCTGGTAATGCCTATACTGGTAATGAAAAATTGCATCTTATTTCAAAAACCCTAGAGGTTTGTGTATCCGCTGCCATGGCTCCAGTGTCTAGATTCGAACTTATTGGTGACGAATACCTGTATGCTGCTCCAGAGTGTCGAGAGATCGTGTCGAGATATGGATGGTTGGAGTTCCTTCGGAAATTTTCTGGTTTTAATATGGTTGTTTCTAGGGCATTCGCAGAGTCTTTTGATGGGGTTCGTGCACAGGTGGGAGACGTTGAGATTAAGCTGTCTGAGAAATTCATTTCTCAAGCTATTTGCTTGCCACATACTGGTGAAAAGTGGTATAAAGGAAAACATATTAAGAATGACCAATGGAAAGGGTTTCTTACCCCTGCTCATCAGCAAACTAAGTTCAAATTCGGCTTCCGATATCGGTTATTAATGAAGAAGTGGAGGGCTCTTTTGGAGCTAGTCATCAGGTATGTAACTTGTGAGGGTAGGCTATCTCAGACACAATTTTATCACCTTCGACTATTGTTGATATTTAAGGGTTACCTTGTCAATATGCCATTTTTATTTTTAAACAGTTTGCATAAAATGGCGTCCACTTACCAGTCTAATGTTGGACACAAAAATAGAAGTTTATTCCATCATGGGTTAATTAAAATTCTTGTGTCTAGTCGGTTGGAAGAACTAGATCAGACCTGGGATTCTTTCCTTGTGAGAAATGGGTTTGGGGTTAACAAGGAATGGCCCAAACAGAGGCCTAGGATTCGACATAGGCGGGTAAACAATGAAGACGCTGAGCTTGAAGTCGAGAACTCTGGTTCTCAAGATGATTTAGGGAATGAAGGGTTTACGCCTGATCAAACCCTAAGTCTGGACGATGTGAAAATTGATGTGGAAACTAGTGTTGAAGCTCTTGCGAATAATTTTCAAGGTCGAGGAAGAAAAGCCTCAGCTCCTATAACCTGTCAAGACAAGAGTTCTTCTCATACACAGGTTAATACGAAGCAAACAAAAGCTGAAAATCAGACTAGCAGTGCTATGAGCAAACCAGCTATACGAAGAACCACACACAGTATGACAACCGCTCTGCTTGCCAGGAGGAATTTAAGCGTTGGGGATGTCTCAGTTGTTGAGCTGAGTGATTCTTCAGACATTCGACCGAATCCAGATCCCATAGGCCCATCTATGTTAGATCTTAAATAAGTCTCTATCTCTGCAGACAAAGTGGTTGACAGTCAGCAAGTAAATCGTGAGGGTAGTCAAGAAATTGACAGAAAGCCTCACTTAACTGAAGAAGCCCAAGTAAACTCGAAAAGAGAGTCAAAAGACCAAACTGATCCAAATCCTCATGCCCAATTGATTTCTTCCCTACAAACAGATTTAAAAGAAGCACAAGTTATTCAAACAATCGCCCTGGAAGAAATTAAAGCTTAAAAGCTGAACTGATCACCTAGGTTGAGAAATGGGATGTGTTAAGAGGGGAAAAGTTGAAATGCAAAGAAATGATGAAAAGGCTTTTGTTAAAGAATCAAAGATTGAAAAGACAGAATAGGATTAACAGGACCATGGCTGTCAGGTTCAGGGCTAAATTGAATGAAGCTAGGAGAAATGTACCCATTCAATTCTCAGTTGAGTCGGCCTTAAAAACCTGATATTTTGTTTTTCCAGTGACTTCTAATTTCTGTCTTTTGTATCTTACATTATGCCTACAAAGGGTTTTGGATAGATTCTTATAGGTTAGATCAGTTTCGATTCAATTCATGGTTTAAATGATTAAATTGAGATATCTACAGAATTAAAATTCTGCAGATATCTCGCTCATGCTTAATTGATCATCGTTAAATTTTGCTAAAACAACGTTTTGTTAATATGTACAGGTGTCAAAGAAACCGTTGGGATGAAACTAGATGTTGGTCTGCCTTCGTGTCTTTTGATTGTACGTGGCTACTCAATGAAGAATGTTCGGGACTTACAACTGATTTGATGCTCAATAATTACATCGTTCCTATTTCTAAGCTTCTGTTAGCATGGATTACCTAGTATGGTGTTACTATGATTGAGGAGAGTTTAACGCTGGAACTTTTCCAGTAAATTAAAACTCTGGGCATATCTTTCTTTCCAGATGATTTTGTAACAACGTGCCTATGAAGCTGGTCATCGTTACACCTTATTTGGATATGATTAGAATCTTTCCTAAGAAATAGGATTTCTAGTTAGTCGATTGCAGTCTTTTACTTTTCCTTTATAAGCAACTTCGGAACTGAAGCAAGGGGTTGGAATCCTGAAACTTGTGATAAACGAATATAATACAGTACTTTATATTATTCTGTTTTATTTGTGTTCCTCTAGAACTTTTTCTGAAGACTGCTATATTTTACAGACATACTGAAGACATTAGCTAAGTCTATCAGTTATTATCATGTTGTCTTAATATTGTTTTCATGTTTTGATTTTCCTTTTCGTATGTATATATCTTTATATTACATGTGAAAACTCATGCTAATGGATTATGAACAAAGTACTTAGTGTTGAAGTATGAATAATTAATAGTCATATAGAAAAGTAAATGAATTTCTTCATGTTCCTTTTCTTCAGTTGATAATGATATGATTTCATACAAAGTACTAACTGTGTAAGGTGAACTTATTCAGTACAGCGTTAGTACTTGGGTGTAATTTCTTTTATGCTTCAATACTATGTTAAATTTATTCTGGTTATGAGTTTTGTTTCATTTTCAAATTGATTTATGATAAAATATTATTTTATTATAAGTTGATTTAGATCTGTATCTATTGAGAATAGGCGTTCCTAATATTTGCAGGATCATAGATCAAATTTTCAAATAAAACTTGTTATCTGATTATTAATTCCAGCTCCCAATTTTTGGGATAGTCATATTGCATCTTAGGTCATTATAAATAGAGATTAGGAGCTACTATTATTTTATTGTTTTAGTTTAAGATATTTGTGAGCATTAGTTAGTTATTTTAATTGGATCTTTAGTTTATTTGAGTGAAGGTTTGATTAAATAGAGCTTACCATATATATCTCAAGAGACTCTCTACCTTGAGAGCATATTTTACAGGCAACAGGGCCTTTAACCTGTGAAAAACAGTTATACCAAACACCTACAAGATTGCAGTAAGTCAAGTGTGTGGGTTGTTTTTCAGTAGTTGGCCACATTACCCTATAAGTCATATTTCTCAGCCAACAAGCAGCCACAGGGGTATGAGGTCAAAGGTAAGGAGAATTTGGTTTGCAGGTTGAAGAAGAGCTTGTATGGCTTAAAGCAAGCTCCAACGGAGTGGTATTTGAAATTTGATAAGTTTATGACAGAACAAGGTTATGATAGATGTCATTCTGACCACTGTGTTTATTTCAAGAGGCTAGATAATGGAAGATATATTATCTTGTTATTGTATGTGGATGACATGCTTGTTGCAGGCTCTAACATGCAGGATATAAATATGCTCAAAAGAAAACTAGCTAAATCATTTGCGATGAAAGATTTGGGTGTTGCAAAGCAAATCCTTGGTATGAGAATAACAAAAGACAGGAAAAATCACAAATTGACATTGTCTCAAGGTGAGTACATAGAAAAGGTGTTGCAGAGGTTTAGAATGCAGAATGCAAAACCAGTCAATACACCTTTGGCTAGCCATTTCAAACTAAGCAAGGATATGTTTCCAGAGACACAGGAAGAGATAGATTACATGTCCAAGATTCCCTATTCATCAACGGTTGGAAGCTTGATGTATGCCATGGTGTGCGCAAAACCAGATATTGCACATGCAGTGGGAGTTGTGAGCAGATATATGAATAATCCAGGTAAAGAGCATTGGAAAGCAGTACAGTGGATTCTCAGGTATTTGAGAGGTACCACTTCTCATGCATTATGTTTTGGAGGTTCAGACACTGTTCTACAGGGATATGTTGATGCAAATATGGCTGGTGATAAAGACAGCATGAGGATCACCACAGGGTATGTGTTTACTGTGGGTGGAACAGCAGTAAGTTGGATTTCAAAACTGCAACAGGTTGTTGCACTTTCAACAACGGAAGCAGAGTATGTTGTTGTTACAGAGGCTAGTAAGGAGATGATTTGGTTGCAGAGGTTCATGGAAGAATTAGGTAAGAAGCAGGAGAATAGTAGGTTGTACAGTGACAGCAAGAGTGTCATTCATCTTGCAAAGAACTCAGCCTTTCATTCAAGGACTAAACATATACAACTCAAGTACCACTTCATAAGATTTGTTCTAGATGAAGAACTGTTAAAACTGGAAAAGATACATACTAGCCAGAATCTTGCAGACATGTTGACGAAGGCAGTAACCAAAGAGAAACTGAGTTCCTGCTTGGTTTCTGTTGGTCTTCAAGCATGAAGGTGAAAATAAAAAATTTGCCAAGTCCAAGGTCTAGAGCATAGTCCAGCAAGTGCAGTAGCGATGGAGTTGTTGTGATCAGTCTCCAAGTGGGAGATTGTTGGTTGTGGAGCCTAATCTTCCAGATCCAAAGATATTATTCAATTGTGTTTGTACCCCAGGTGTACTGTACACTCATTCCCCCTGCCTTGGGGTTTGGGGCAATGCCTCGAAAAAGGGGGTTTGGCCGCAGCACCCCCGAGAAAAAATTTTGGGATGTGTTGGCCAACAATTTTGTGGACCCATGGTATTGGGTTAACCCTAGAATTTTCCCATTGTATTTCCCCTATAAAAGAAAGCATTGTAAAACGATTGAGTATGGTATTGTATTGTATTGGAAGAGAGACTAAGAGCGTGAAGAGGAAGTACACGATTTTGCTGCAGGGTGTATCCCTTCATCTTTCTGGACAATAATAAAAAGACTGGCAATTTCTTTGTGGACGTAACCCATCGTTTGGGTGAACCACATTATATATATGTGTCTCTCTGTAATGTTTTAATGTGTTTTGCATCTTGTTTATTGATTTAACTGTATATTTGTTATTGCTCTGCAGTCTTGTTTTCTAACATTAGAGTGACTGACAGATATGCAAAATTGTTGTTTATATCAAAGAAAAATGTGTACATGCTAGGTTTTTATAAAACATATCCTCATTTTGTATCATTAAAGTTGGTGGTTACATGGTTATTGCATAGTACTAGTGGTCATTACATGGTTATTACTAGAACATAACATGCACATGGTTTTATTCAACATAATGCATACACATTATGTTTAAGTGTAATTTGAACCCCCCAAGAACCCCCTCTCTTCCTCCCCCAAACCCCTCTTTGTCTATATCATAATCCCCTCCCCCATACCACTATCCACACCCCATCTCTCTCTCTCTCTCTCTCTATCTCTCTCTCTCTCTCTCTCACACACACACACACAAACTCACACATCCATATGCATCCCCCTACCACTAACCCCCACCCACAATCACTCAACCCCTAACACCCTACCTGGCCCCTCTAAGTGTTGATATCTCTTCTCGTCTTTTGTCCAACCACCCTTGGCTTGTATTGTTGCGGTTTCAAATCCGAAACAAATTCTTCAGTGAAAATCATACCAATCAAAAAATATCAGGGATTTCCTTTTCAAATTGCAAGCAATGTGAAAGGATTAACACTAAAAGGATCACCATTATACTAGTAGGAACATAAGTGGAATCATAATTTGAGACCTACCTTCCCCTTCTTGATGTTTCAATATACTCTTAGCATTTGTTTAACACTCCTCACCATGTATGGTTGCATATCAAATACAAAATATTCTTCATTTCTCAATGTTAATTTGAAAATATTGGTCACGTTTATTAGAAAAATAATGAAATATAAATAAACCATAACCTTAAAACCCTATTCAAATTAAAACACCTAACGCCCAACCAACTGACACTTTGTAATGTACCTCACTTCCTCGGTGTATTTATGGGAGAATGAGGCAAAAAATTTCGCTTTTACTTTAACTAAACATACAAACCTGTTAGTCTCAATAGTTGCATGGCATGATTAGTTATCTATAGAATCCATCTCTGTATACCTAACCACTAAAAGTCACATCCCATCATTTCTAATCATTTAATTACGAAATGAATCTAAGACTTATCTTAATACAATCGTATAGAAGAACTTTAATTAATAAGTATACAATACTTAACCTTTTATAAAACATCTCTATTTTCAATCTTATTCGATGTTTTAAGAACATTTCATATAAATTGTTTGCTTGTAATTCCATGAGTTCATTGATTACTTAAACGTTAATTCAAGCACATACTTATTAATCTTAATATTATATACTATAAATTCAAATTTATTTACCTTTACTATATCAATTAATAGTTCAATAATTCATTTACCAATCTACATATGGTAATCCTATAATTCTTGACAACATATACTGCTTCAAGAAAAAACCCCTTAAGGATAACTAAAGGCTTACTCCACTCTCATAGTAGAAAAAGAAGATAAGTAAACCACTTTCATCCAAGATTATTCATGTTAATTCTATTTATTAACTTTATCTTTTAACTTTCCTTTACATACTAACAGGATCGTAAGTATATTACTTATTCTACAAACATATCTATCAAGATAGTATGCAACTGTATATAACATGTCCACTATCAATAGATCTCTTTTTTTCCCAAAATATACAATTGAAATTAAAGACTAGTTTAACAAACGAAATCTTCTTCCTATCATAAACCTTGACTTCATTCAATTATGGTTAAGGGAAAGGATTATTACTTTAAAATTACATTTTTATCTTACTCTATGCTCGAGAAAGAAACTAAGTACAAAGGAAATGAAGACTATGGTTTAACAAGATAACTTTCACTTACTAGATTATTATCAAGTTGTATCCCTCGATGTCCATTTCATTGAAGCCTAACCAGAGACAACTTATAAACTGATTTGCATATTAAAATTCATATGTAAGCATATCAAAATAGGGTTTAATCATGGATAAAAACCTAACCATTAAAATTAGGAAACTAAGGATATTCGACAAGCATAACAATTCAATATATAACATCATTTAAATGAAAGAATAATCATTAGTTTCTATGATTCAATTAACTTCACCATAAAACACATCTCAATGAATTTAACATTTTAATTAAACAAAACATTCATTAAGTACTTATCTAGAAAACTAGACTTTTAGGACTGAAAATAGAAGACAGAGAGGTAGGAACCGGGGAAACACCCAACCTCAAAGGGGTGGTCACCAACCCAACCCTCCCAACAACAATGGAGTCAATGCCCTTGCACAAAACCCCCGGTTTCCACCTAGACCTAGGAAGAACCCTCAATTACTGACTAACCATCTATGTACCATTTGTGATGTTTATGTCCATTATAAACACCAGTGCCCCCAGACGCATCGAGTCTGCCACCTATTACAAGTCAAAAATCAATGTGAAACCAATGATGTCGCTCCGACACAGCCAAACCCAACACCACAAGGTCCTCCACCTATGGTGTTGCAAAATTCGTTACTAAATCAAGGAATGGCCCTTGGTACCACAAAATACCACACCACTTCTTCGAGTCAACCCATCGATCCTGGTGTCCATCGTCTTATGACATTGTCGTCTGACGTCGAACTCCAAACTCGAAAAAACCAATATAGATCCATCACGGAAACCATTAATCCCTCCATGACATCTACCTCCACTAATATTGATATGTACTTCCATTTACCGAGACCCCCCATAGATGAGACTGCCAAAATCCCTAGATTCCACTTCTGTTGTGTTGTGAACAATCCCACTGCTAGAGTAGCTCTCAATTACAGTATCATCGATGAATTGGCCCAGTCTCCCTCTGCCATGTTCGCTTTGGAAATCCTAAGAACTTGTCGTTTGCAACGCAAAGCCTTGTTATCTTCTTTAGGTGTCGTCGACCCCTCTAACTCTAGGTTGATCACTTTCAACTTGGATCAAGGAGAACCTCGAATGCCATCATCAATAGCCTTCCAAGTTCCTGTCATTGTTCAGAATTTGGTCATTCATCAATGTATCATCGATGAGGGTGCATCCACTTGCATTATGTCACATTTTCCATAATTTATCTCCATGTGTGTTAAGTTATACGACCCTTCCAAACAAGTTGTAATATCGAGGGATAGTTCTTGAACTATTTTCTATATAAATCCTAACTCAATTTATCGATTATTGTTATTACCTTACAATCCCATGTCTTTTAATGGTGAAACTTTATCACTGGAATCCACAACTCGTATTCCTATTCAAATAAGAGAATTGTTGTCCCTATATTTTCCAAAGAAGGTCATTCTCCAAGAAATTTCCCTACATTTATAGGTCAGTGTTTTCCCTAATTTTTAAACAAAATTCCTATCTATGGTTTTCCTCAATCTAGAGTATGAGGATGAAAATATGGTGGATCAACCAAGAAAACAAAATTTAGGTGGACTAGACATTTATGTTTACCTTCTTACACAAATATATCTCCTCATGAGTAGGATTTTTAGTTCCTTCTCTTCATTTGACTCATCTTCATTCATGGAGTTAAATTATTTATTCTCCAAGTCAAAATCAATTTTCTTTTGTTCTCCTTTTGTTATTTCATGCTTGGGAGTACTTTTAACTTATCTAAAGATCACATCACATAGTCTTCCTTATTATGGGATTCCAAACTTTGTATCCTTTTACTCCATATTTATAAGCAATGAAGATATAGTTCTCTACTTTATTGTCCAACTTGCTCCTATTCTCCTTTGGAACATGCATATAAGCATCACACCAAAAACCCTTAGATGTATAAGAGAATGTTTTGCACCAGTCCATGACTCATGAGGACTCTTATCAACTCGTGTTGACATATATACAATTGATCGATTGATCATATAGCATGCAACATCTACTACATTTGCTTGGAATTTGTGTTATATGCATGCAAAACTAAGCATGTTTCTTGCCATTATAATCAACGTCATGTTCATCCTTTCTGCAACTCCATTTTGTTGAGGTGTGTATGGAGTTATATTTTGTCATGTTATTATGCATTGTTTATGGTTCTACTCAAAATACTTCCCATAGAACTCTCCTCCATTATTAGTCCTCAAAACTTGTATTTTCTTCTCCTTTTGGTTTTCTACAATATCTTTAAACTAGTTGAATTTTTCAAAAACCTAAGAGTTATTCTTTAAAAAATACAACCATGTTTTCCTTACAAATCATCTATAAATGAAAATTAATAAATAAATCATCTTAGAGATTGAACATGCATGGGTCCAAATGCATCATCGTGTACCAGATCCAAGATCCATTTTTTCTCTAGTGGCACTAGATGGGAATCTCACTCGATTTTGTTTACCATAAACATCCTGTTTACAGAAATTGAAATATAAAGAATACTCGGGGGTACCTTCAACCATGCCTTTACTATGCAAAGCATGAATTCCCTTTTCTCCAATGTATCTCACTCTTTGATCCAAAGCATTGTCTTATCTACATGAAAAGTAGGAGTTCTACTAGTTTTATTCTCATGAACAATAGTATTATTACACCCAAAAATAATAGTGCTTCCCTATATATTGTACATAATTCCAATATAAATTCCACTAAACAATATCATTGATCCTCAAAACAATTTGTGTGTATCCTTTTCAAATATAGTATACATGCATGCATCACTCATCTTACTCATAGATATCAAGTTTCTAGTTGAACTTGGAATATGTGAAACACCAAAAAGGATTTTAAAAATAATCAAAACCTTCCACATCCTATGGTTTTGGTTATCAAGTCATCTCCAATGAAGAAATAACCTCCATTATACTTCTCATGAACAAAATCACTCCGTGTTGGCCAAACATTATATAGCTGGATTCTAGTCATGATAACCAAAAAATATCCAAATTATTTACCATTTAGACGACTTCAATAAATTACATCTCTATACTAGATAGAGAGCTCATTTAGACTATTTCTTGTTTTATGTGATGGTAGTATAACATGAAATATTTTATTTTCAATAATAAAAACAGAATGACTAGCGAATGGGGTTGTCATTTATCAATGAATACAATATATGTCAAGCCATCCACCAAGATTCAATTCCTTTAAAAACATAAATAAGGAGCGATTTTTCAAGTTAATCAACTGTCAATAAAATGCACAGTTTGTGGGGATTCAAGGTTTATCCTTTTGAAGTAGTTAAGATATGTTTTCATTTAATCCGTAGGAAAGCCCAACTGGAATTCAAAGGTTCTGTAACTTTGATATCGGTAACAACAAGGCACAATCTACCATGAGAGTGGGGAATGTGCACAATTTTATCTTTTGGGCATGTAATCAGTTCAATACATGATACTATACTTTGAAGGCATATAACCAAAAAAATAAAGTTTGAACACTTTATCTCACTGTAAGAATAAATTGATTTAGGCTAGCTAAATCCTCATCATGTGAATTCCCTCTATAGAAAGTGGTAGAATATGTATACAGGTTTTTGGCTATTATTTTAGGGGTGTCTGGTAATTCCTTAATTTTATGGACAATTGATTTGATATAATCATGGCAATGTCGAGTTTAAGGCTAAAGCATTTTTACATCCTCATTGGGGTTTTTATTAAGAAGAATGGATTTAGTAAGAATAGCCTCATTGGGTTTTATTATAAGAATGAATTTAGTAAGAATGTTGGAAAGATGAGAAAATTACTTATGTTAGGCTCTTCAAGTATTGGTTGTTCATAGAAATCCAAGCAACGTTCAGCAAGCAAATGCTTGTGCAGAAAAAGAAAAGTAATGGATGTGGTTTTGGAGACTGCTAGCATTCACTTGGGCCACTCTTTACATGTCCATTTACTCTCCATAAGGTGTTGGGAAATAATAAAGATTGATATGCTTATGATGGACGATGAATTTGGAAACTAAGAAAAATGAATAGCCTTATGAAAAGTTGTGAGCCATCCAAGATGTTAAAGGATGTTGCATATACTCTGTGAAACTTCATTTTATAGAAAGGTATGGCTTAGTTCTTGATATCAAATAAAGTTGCATGTGAGTACATGGTCTCAGGAACAATTCGCCAAATGCCAATAACCAGGAAGGCTATTATTCAGATCTCAGCATTCAAAGGGTAGTATCCCATCAACAGAATCCATCATATTTGAGCGGCCCCCAAGGTGAACAATGGAGAGGATGTACAAGCATATTGGAAATGGGTATATACTTGCTCAGATATTTATTGAGGCTTGCTAAACTGGATAATCTAGATCCTAGCATTTTCCACTGCAATAGATAAATTAAGAAGGTTGAAGAAAGTAACTTGTAGAATTATAAAACCATACTATTAAATAGATTCACGACAAGTTTTCCTTCAGCTGGATGGTGATTTAGGCAGAAAAGAGTATGGGGTTTCATATGCTTTGGTGGGCCTTCGGGCTAAAAACCTTTGAAAACCAAACCCCATGTGATGGAGTTTGGGTAGAGGCATGAATCTTCTACAAACATTACCATAATCTAAAGTATTGATTGTACAAATTATGTACGTGTCATCTCATATATGCAAAATGGTGGAGATTGAGTCTACAAAGGAACGACTGTTGTAAATAAAGTGTCCAAATAAGTTAACTTGCATATTTTCACGCCGATAGCTTGGTATCCTTCCTATTTGTCTTCGGAGATTTATACGAGACAAACTTTAGCATTATCATGGGAAAATAGTAAGGTGACTAATTCTTATAGCTGCATATTGTGAGGACATTTTGAGTGATTGAATCAACAAGTGTATTGAACTAGGAGAATATACTCAAAGCAAGAAGTAAATCTACTACATTGTCAACGGCATCTGGTTGTGTTGACAGGGCAAAATTCGTTGTGTGCAAAACAGTAGGGGTTAACCTCAGTGAAAGGTTCCAATTAGACCCAACGTTGTTTGGAATAGGGAAACCGTCTTTATTATGGCCTAGCAGCCATTATGTTTTTAGGTTTTATTGGGATATGTAAATAGTTTTATCTTCAATAATTAGTTATTATATGAACAAGAACATAAACATAAATAACCAGTTGCACGCCAGAATAGTCTGAAAATGAGTAGTTGATTATAGTATTATATTCACAGCTATAATGTAAGCATTCTAGACAGAAATTAGAGAAATAAATCCTACGTCTACAAGAGAATAGTCTACAGCGTAGAAAAACATTCTCATAACAATTTTGGAATGCAACTTATCAACAAAAAGTTCCATGCATTCAAGTCCTACACCTGAAATTCGCCTCCAAAAGAATTAGGCCAACAATTGCTTCTCCTTCATTTAACTATGCAAAAGAGATTTATATAAAGTTTACAAGTAGAATCTCCCTCAAAGAAAAACCCTCTCTCCAAGGCCAAAACTCCTCCCCCTTCCAAAGAGGCCAAGAGTACATTTTATAGAGAATAACTACTCTTGGTTTTCTAATGGCCTTTGGCCTTCTAGGTGACTCTTGGTATTCCTCCCTAACTTTTCAAATTCCTCAATGATTTGTCTTTTCTTCTAATTTGAATTTTACATAAAATATACTTTCATGGGATTAATTCAAATGATTTTTTCATTTTCCTCATTTGAATATCCAATACACGTTTAAAATAATGAAGTGTGTGCCTATCTTCTTTTGAAACAATGAATATAGTTCCTCTTCCTGAAACCTATCAAATAGAGGCAATGTAATTTATGTGTTTCACATTTGTCATAAGTCCTCACTCTTTATCATTTGGTTGTATGTCTACTTCCATTTAACTAGGTCATTCCACAACTCAACTTGATCCTTTCTGCCACTGACAATGTACCCCTCTATGGATTCGCAATTTAAGAATCATTTAGTGTGGCATATGAGAAAACTTATAACTTAAAGTTTTATATCTCTCTGAGACCTTTCCAACGATATAAACAACACCCAAAATAGAGGTCCAAGTCAAATGTTATGACCAAAACTGTGAAGTTAGTTTTTGCAATTTCAACAAATTAGAGACCTAAACCTCCAAAATGTCAGACAGTTAGAGTCCTAATGCTCCAAAACATCATCCCTTGGACAGATTAAGCTCTAAAGCATCAACCCTTTTGAGCCTTATTTCTCCAACATTTCAGCCAATTTGACCCTTGTTCATCCAACATTTCAGCCAATTTGGGCCTTAAGCTCCAAAATGTTGGCACATTTCGACACAAAGCACCAAATTTTTGTCCAATTGGGCCTTATTTCTCTGAAATTTTGGCTCTTATAAGGCATATTGCTCCAACATTAAGATTTCTCATTTTGGAAACTTCCTAAGTGTTTTGGATTTGCTTCAAAGCCACTTCAAAGAATTGGAAAAACATAAGAATGAGGTTCATCATTAAAGTTTAATACGAACACAAGTTTGGAAAGTTAAAACTAGTGTTCTAGCACTAATTAGCACTTCAATGACCCTAAAGCCACCCTAATTACTCTAATGGCATTAGAGCATCCCTACTGGTATCCAATTGTTCCTAATCTCTCTCCAAATGTCCCTATTGTCACCTGAAGAGTCCCTAATAGCTTCTGCAGACCCTCAATCAAATGTTTGAGTCGTTCATAACTGATGATCACACCTCACGATAAGCTACCAACTATTTCTAGCTCATTTTCACTGAGAAATCTTGGCTTTGAGGGAACATGCACATTTCCTTCATGCAAGGCACGTGTGCATGTCCCTTTCTTTTAGAAAAACAATATTATATATATATATATTCACAAGCCGAGGGAGAGCTCTGCGATGGGGGGGGTAATAGTGCGAAGCGAAACATACGAAGGAGTGAAGACAGTCTTAACGCTTTTTTTCAATAAATTTTTTAAACTCTTAAGCGCAACACCAAGGCGGCCATAATGATAATAGACAAGGTAGATTATGACTCAAACTCTCTGGCACTACCGATTTCTGTACACTCACTAAATTTGGAACAGACTCAGCAAAAGGTTTGTTGAAATATTGTAACTTCAAAGGATATTCTAAATGTATTTTACTCATGTAACCCAAGGGAAATGTTATTATTCCTTCAGAGGGGTGGTACTATTGTATTTGGTCATCATAGAGTCATGAGGTAAAGCCTCCAGTTGTGTCAAGTCTTTAACACCCTAATAAATAATATAATATAATGTTTTGAGTCTTCCCAGGAGAAGTCAGCCCAGACAATTTAGTGGGGCCGACTTGGTTGGGGTAAAAATCAGTTGACTCATTGTGTATAAATAGAGGAGTTGTGGTTCTTATTTGAACACAAACTCACTCACTTGAGTAGCGCATAGGAGAGAGAGAGAGAGAACATAAGGAGGAGAACACCTGTTTTTGGGGTTGTCTTTTATACATCTTATACAAAGGAAGTTTTGTTGGGTTTTCTTCCCCTTGAGGGTTTCCCAGGATAAATGTTGTGTCTATCTTGTGATTGTGTTTATATCGGTGATTCTTGATATGCTGCTGTGATTTTGAATTGGATACTATTGAATCTAGTCTAGCATATGAAATTTTAACATGGTATCAGAGCTAACCTTATTAGAGCACCTTTCACAAGGTGAAATTCTCTCTCCTCCCTCTTCGAAAGACATTAGGGTTTCTGCAAAAGTTGGAGTTTTGAAGATCCGCTTGCATAGAAAGTTGCGCCCTCCTAGAGTGCATCTATTGAGCCCTAGATCGAAGTTTTTGGGTCTCCAGGAAAGCAAAACACTAGTTTGGCAGTGAAACAGAATTAGAAATTCTGCAGTACTGCAACCTCGCAAGTAGGATTTGAAGGTTGAAGATTAGGGATCTCCAAAAAGCAGTTGGATCAACCAACTCGCCTCCTTCAAGTGCATCTACTGGTAAAATCAATCTCCTGATTTGATCAATTTCATTTTTGAATGGCCTACTAGACAAGATGGCCCCAAGCACTAAGCTTGAGGACAAATTTGAAGGCCTAGAAAACTTCCTGGCTTTGAAGTATAGGATTGGCCTCATTCTGAAGAGAATGGCCTTGAGAAGTACATCAAGGATGAGATTGCGGAACCTGAAGAAGTTGGAGCTAAGGAGAAGCATGAACAATACCTAATCAAGAAAATGAGGATCATTGTTGATTCTATTAAGGATCACTTGATCCCTCGGGTGTCATTTAAGAAGACACCTAAGTAATTGTATGATGCACTTTCCAAAATGTATGAAGGAAGGAACATCAATAGAAAGATGAATTTGAGAGCTCAATTGATGGGCACCAAGATGAGCAAAGGAGAATCTATTCAAGACTACTTCACAAGGGTCTCCCAGTTCAAAGAGAAACTAAGCGTTATTGGAGATACCCTTGATGAGGATGAATTGGTTATGACTGCTCTCAATGGCCTCACTAGACCTTGGGACTCATTCATCCATGTTAGTTTTTCATCACATTTAAGCTAGCATTATGATCTTAGGATCTTTTCACTGAGAGAATAACAAGCACAGCAATAAAACACAAGCACATCAC
>LPNX011111574.1:0-49275 GCA_001517045.1 Pseudotsuga menziesii
AGTTACTTATGAAATTTATCTTGAACAATTTAAACACGCTGAAAACAACTAACAGGCTGTAATTAAACACATACACATCATAAAATTTGACACAGTAATTTTTGGTAAATTTGCCTTGGATAAAACCCCCACGGGGAAAACCAGTTTTGAGATGAGAGCTTTTATTATTTCTTCAGTAAAATGTAGGACAGAAATTAAATGCACATGTACAGCAAACCCTAACCGTACAATCTCCTCGAATTCCGTGCCAAAACAGACAGCAGGCCGTACAGCAGATCAGCCGTACAATTGCCTCGAAATTCGTGCCCTAATTAATGCAGTCCGTACACCTGTCCGTACAGCAATAAATGCAGCCGTACATACCTCGAAATCTGTGCCGATTTGCTCAGGCGTACACCTGTCCGTACTCCTCGATAACTGTGCAGCATTTAATTCGGCCGTACACCTCGGGAACCGTGCAGACCTGGCCGTACTTCCTCCTCGAAATCCGAGCCAATAAATGCAGCTGTACAATGCATTAAATGTGGCCGTACACCAGTAATTAATGCAGTCGTACTATCTCGGGAACTGTGCAGGCAGTTTGCTGAAAACTTCAACTTCAAACCCTAACCTGGAAATTTGACCTCCTTGAGCAATTCGACCTCCCTGAGCTCTCTCCTCTCCTTCATCTGTAAAATGAAAAGTCAACTCACTTTTGCCTCCCTCGCTCCTTTTTATAATTTCACAGTGAGAGTGAATATCTCATTTATTTATTTCCCATAAATAAATTTCACTCACTCACTTACTTTATGAAAAGTGACTATAGTCTTAAAATCACACTTAAGTGACTTTAATGTGAGGGTCACAGTTTCCCCTCTTAAGTGACTCAGGCAAAATCAAGCCACTTAGGGAACATCAGACAAGGTACAAAAATCAACATAATGATCACCCAACCAATAGATAACCCACACTTCAACCAAAAACGAAATTAACCAAAGAGGGTGGATTTCTGATTGATAGTTTAACTACCGGAGCTTCGATCTTGATCTGAAACTGACTGATGTTGATTGGAATCATCATAAATGCCCTGTGCCAAGCTAATTAGCTCTTTATTTTATTCAATTTGGCCTTTTTTGGAGATACTTGATTTTTTCCAATTTTTTATTTTTTATTATTTTAATTAATATTTCTCATTTTTTGGGTTTTTTGAGAAAATATTAATTTCAAGGCCAAATAATAGTTCGAAACTTATGATAAGTGTGTCTAGGGGTTAAATGAGTGTTTTGGCTTAGAAAAGTGTTTATTTGCCAAAAACCCACCTTGAACCACTTAATTATTACAACTTGAAAAATTTCAATTAAACCATGGTCAAAATGGTTTAATTATTTGAAAATTTTAATTAATTCCCTATAGTCAAAAAATAAAAATTAAAAAACTCAACGCCATTGGTAAACAAATTTTTGTTGACAGTTTTTTTAAAGCATCCCGGGGCTTAGGAAATGACCATATAACATACCAATAGTGCCTAGTAGGTTCATATTTACTAGTTAGACTCTAATAACCCCCCAAGGCTCAAAATTCAAAACTGGGCATTCCAGCTTTGGAGGAAGTGAGGTAAAACCTCATTGATTATACTCGGCTATAGGCAAAGCATAATTGACAAAGGAAAAAACTCCCTGGAATACCTTAGTTGAAATTTTACGTCTTAGGGGACTGAGCCACTCAAAACCCCTACTAGCACACTTTATTACAAAAACCCCATGGGGCATGGTCATTTCAGCATAAAAATAAAAATGACTAGCCAAAATTGGCTAGGCAAAACATTTTGAACTTCTGCTGCACTGGATATGAACTTCGACCATGTTCATCAAATGGCTGCTCAACAGGAGGTTCAACTATGGTACAAAATAGTTGTTAACATGGTTCACTGCCCTGCTCAATACAAAACTGGACCAGCTGTGCTCTGCCCTGCAAAAAATGAGGGTATAGCATCCCATACATCTAGTGTTATAACAAGATGGTATGCCCTAGAAATAGAATTCAAACATATATATCCAATGAATTTTATATATGTCCTATGTTTATGTTTTTTCCTCGAATTTTTTGTCATGCTTTCTGCTTTTGTTGTATTGAGTTTCGTTTGTTTTAGTAAGGGTAATATGGTTTAAATATGATAAGGGATTGGCAGGGACACCAAAGTTCAGAATCAGAATGCCCTTGAGTGTGGAGCCTTTCACTTTCTGTTCTATTATGAAATTATTATATTCTTTAAGTTCATCTTACTCGACGTTTTTAATTATTATGCATCTCTGTGTTTATTAGTGCTTGCATTATTCTGTCTTCAGTTTGAAATTAGTGAAGAGGTGTGCAATTAGATGTGGCTTTTGTAACGGAAAACATAGTGTTACAGATGCACACATGTTATACATACAACAGGAATTTCAGAATACAAGATCTAAGTTCCCAAATATATCAAATAATTCCACTCTTTTGAGACATTACATTGAGTAACAAAATTATAAGCCCACATACACTTCTTTAAGCGGTACATGTTGTCAATTAGTATTAACTAATTAGTAACTTTTATTTGGTTCCTTCTGTTTGTGCTTATGTGCATGCTTGTGGGTGCTTGTCTATTCTTTTAAACCAGATAGTGATGCTTCAGGCTTCAAATTGTCTGCTTCTTCATTTTTTGGCATCGGTCAAGGTGGCTTTTGAAACTCATGTATTTCTCAGGGGAGTGACTGGAACAGCCTGAGGACAAATCTTCTTGATGCAGTGCTCATCAAGGCAATATTCGTTTTGATTGTGACCTCATGGCACCACTGTTGCCTGACGTCAGTGTTTTTCCAGGCTACTGACAAAATCTGTGGGACTGAGTTTGCCCTCAAGATATACAGTGATTTCAAAGTTGAGTGTATTCTAGTTAAAGTTGATATCTTCCCTTTGGTCATATTAAAGTTTTTTCAATTTTCATGTTTGAACTTTGAACTGAACCAAATCGGGTTTGTGGAGTATTTGTCTCACCTTTCTAAACGTTTTTAGTTGCTCATGTTTCTATGCTATAGATTCAGTGGCAATGATTAGCTGTATTTTATTTTCCTGGCTTGACTCTGATAGTGTTGTCTTCATGTTTTTGGAGATTTGTATTTCTCAAGGGTGGCTTGTGTCTGTTATTTTCCTTTAGAGGAATGCCTATTCTGTAGATGTTAAAAGTTCTAGAATTGTGGTTAATAAAAAAGTTTAAAATCATGTTTTCTTTTAGTTTGTCTCTTAATAGCTCAGAGGCACAGGGTACATATGGTTGTTTCTTTTGGGCATGGAGTTTGGAGGAAGCCATTTTAAGTAGAGTATGAATTTCAAAGATGCATGTAATGATCTCAATTTTGTTTCTATAGTTCTTTAATATGCGTTGCTTGTAATGTGGAGTCTAAAAGTGAGTCCTTTATAGTGGCTTTGAATTCTAGTGAAATGAGAGTCAATCCTAGCAGCCACCTGAGTATATTTGAGAACCACAAAACTTCACTTGTGACCACAACAATGGATTTCAGATTGATAACCATCAGACAGAGATAGCAATCATGAACCCTTTTTATGGCTATGGTTATTAATGATTTCTCACATCTTTTGGGTATTCTGAGAGTCAAGAACCTACTTGATAGTTTTGTTTGTTTGCCTTCAAAACATCACTTAATGTTATTATTATTTTTGTGCATGTAAATACATTTAATCAAATTTTTGCAACTCTATTACACCTTTTACATTTTCCCACCTTCTCCCAACTTGTGGCTCCCTGGGGCAATCATTCTCTCTGCTTCATGCATGAGCTGGTGTTATTAAAGATTGTTGTGGGTTCTCTATTGCTTTCTTTTGTAGAATTTTTGCCATCTTGTCTTTTATCCTTGTTTGCATATTACTGAATGTCTCTCCAGTAATTTCTTTTGGTTGGATTTCTAACTATCCTTTCTTGCAAGTCTTCTTTTAATTCCTTCTCCATAACTCCTCAGACACCCTTGTGCTTCGCTATTAAATGTTTAATTGCGTTATTTCTGATTTTGGTCTTTAATGATTATGGTAGGAGTTTCTGTAGCATGTTCTCTATTTCTCCAATTTTCTATTTGTGATTGGCCTTGTAAAAGGTGCCTCCTGCAATGGGTACCCTGTTTCTACTAATATTAGTTTGTTGGTGATTGTGTTTTCTTATTCTGATGTAACAGATTATCCACATTTTACAGAGCTTTTCAAAATTTTCCTATGTTGTGTACTGAAAGATACATTCAAATGGTTCTTTTCATTACGAGTGGATAGGTCATCAGATTTTTGGCCAGGGCAATACGCAAGGTATACATAAGGGGTGACAATGTGTTATAGTCTAGAGTATCATCGAAGACCTTTTGATATGCTATCTATAACTCTACAACTTAATAAGATAAGATATGATAATTTTTTTAATGTCCATGATTGACCAACCAAAGAATAGGTCAGTTGGACTAGAAAGTACAGTTAGTCAGCATTGGACTCTGGGAGTGTCAACATCACGCGCAAATGCTATAAGATGAAAGGTTCTTAATGTAACTAGGATTGGAATCTCAAGTTTCATTTTCTATATGATATGTGCACACCAACAAATGAAAATGCTCTCACAAATAAGATAACAATTAAGAGAGAAATGTCACAAATGTACAAATATTGTATGATTTATATGCCATTGTACTTATAAAAGTGCATGGTCCAAAAATGGAATGTATTAACGGAGTGAGTATTGGGATGGTAGGTGGAGTGCTGGAGTGGTTTGAGCAATTAATGGGATTATGTCTACAACTTGTTTCCCTAGCTTAATAGTTACAAATATTAATGAGCAATTATGATACAATGCCATTTGTCATCTACTAAATGTCACCATTTCTTCTTTGTAGAGTAAATCATCCCCAATTTCTGTTGCAGACAAGGAGAAGTCTCCTCAAAAGCAAATTTCGACAATGATTTAGCCTATGTTGTTTAAATGTCCTTTCTGCCAACCAAATAAGTGGTTGCTTTCCTTTGGTGAGTGGTCTGGGTGCAGACATCAAGCAAAGTTTCCTTGGTCAAATAAGGCTGAAAATCTGGAAATTTAGTCTCTGGGTGATTGACTGGGGCTTCATCCTTGAGTAAGATGGCTCATTGGGCTTAGACTGGTTGACATTTACATCATGCGTACTGAACTGAGATGGATGATCCAACTAAAAAGAATTAGTACCTATTGATTGTAGAATGGTACAAGGCCCATACAAAAGTGATTAGAGCTTGTGAAGTTGCCTGTTCTTGAACTTTTGCTTGTACAAATGCAGCCAAACTTGATCACCAATCTAGAATTATGGAGGTACTCGATGTTGATCATGAGTACCTTGTAATTTGGCTTGAGTTTGATGGAGTATGCCAAGTACCATAAGATGGAATTATGGAAAATGTTGTATGAAGGAAGAATCTATCTCTTGTTCCTACTAATGAGATGTGGTAGGGGAGGAAAGAGCAATTGAAATTTCATAAGATTCCAAGGGTTGGAAGTTGTAATAGACTTTAAAACATGAGTGCCATGTGGACACATCACTAGCTTAGTTGTAACTATGCTACAAAATGTGCATATTGTTATCTCATTGTCTATTTCATTGACGATATATTGAAAGAGCATGGACTAAGATTTTGTCAAAAGTCCAAGTTGACAACACAAAGATTTCCAGACTGACTCAAGAATTTAGTGTCTCGATTCAAAATGATAGTGAGTGGCCATGTTGCATTGACTCAAGAAGTAAGTGTCTCGATTCAAAATGATAGTAAGCGGCCATGCTGCATTGAGTTTTGGATAAAGGATGAGGATTAATAGGTTTGAGGGACAATTTGAAGGTAGCCCCAAATTTCTAGTGGATGTGTAGGTGTGGATGGTAAACATATTGAAATATTTTAAAAAATAATTGTAGAACATTTGACTATAATGCAACTTGATAGAAGTACTAGTTTTGATATCTAGAACAAAGTCAATGAAGGATGCCAAGAATTTGAAGCCACAAGAGGGTTTCCATGAAACTTTGAAGCATGTTCTTTCCATCTTTGAAAATGGAAGTCATGTGGACATCCCAAAATACATGAAAAGATCCAATGGAGCAAATATATGCAATCATTGGATTCCTACTTGAGATGTTCAACATATGACTCCTCATGAGAAATCGTATGGTTACAAACTCTTTGTGTGAATTTTAAAGTCTATTGATCTTGTTTGTAGGCCTTGCTGCCACAAAAACTAACACCCCGTGGTGCAAGGTCTTCACTAAGGTGTAGCTATGTGCAACTATGGAAGTAATGCCATTGTCATCTTAGCAATTACTTCCCTTAACTTTATTGACTTCGGTAGAATCAAATTACTAGGGGTGATTTCCTAAAAACAACTAAGTCTCTAGAGATGGCGGTAAGGAAAAGTACTTAGTTTGCGAAATGAAATGTGCATGGTGTATGATTGTGAGTTAGGATCTGAAATCTCAAAGAGTTGGAAGATAACTCACAATTTGATCACACCATCCATGAATTAATGAGCTTGGTTGCAAATGAAATGTAGTTAAATCAATTAAGTGAATTTATGCAACTCAAAAGTTTGAATGATTTTCCAAGTGAATAATGAACAAATTGTTGCAAATAGAACTAGATCAAGAACTTTAAAAATGAGAGGGAAATGTAGCGAGTGATATATATCCCATTAAATAGTGTAGATCAAGATAAAATTGCTTTTATAGCATAAGATGTATCAAGTTTTAGAGACCAGCAATAAAATGAGCACTCTAAACTAGTAATGAAGATTATGAAAGCAATAGGTTCATTCATTTAAAGGACTGAAAAACATTGCAAGTAACTATGAAAACTTAAAAAAAGTGTCACTTAGGGAAGCACAAACTATTATTCTATTGTTATGATTGCCAATAGAATAGAGTAACCATCAATTTTTGAATTACTTTCACAACTTTAGACTCTTAACTAACCTTATGATGAATTTGCAAGGAAGTTGTGTGGTTAATGACAATAGATTATTTTCAACAAACTTAAATAAGTGAAATTGAATGCAAATATGCTAGGAAACAACAAGTAGCCATGTGCTTGAAGTGTTAATGATTAAAAATGCATTCAATTACCTATGCATGTCATCAACATATAAAGAAAGATGTTCTTATGATGTTAACAACAACGATTAAATTTTAGATTGCTTGTTGTAAGTGACGTGTGCTATGAAACTATGTAGAATCAACCCAAGTGAATTCTTAAAACCGTCTAGGAGTGGTATAAAGATGCAAAGAAAAATGACTCAAAATAGTCAAAATTTAATCGAATTTGAATGATGCATGTTATATAATAAAAATAATAATAATCATTATTATTATTAGAAAAATTTTGAGGTAAAAATAGGTCTCAAAATATAAAATGTGCTATCAAAATCAATTTTACAATAACCAATCAGATTCTATAGTAAAATGTGCAATCAAAATCAATTTTACAAGAACCAATTAGGTTTTACATCATTCTTTATGATTGAAGTGGCATTGCTATAGTTAAATTTGCTTACTTGTCAAATTTTAAATGATGAATTAAAACTTAGAGCTAAGCATGTTCATAATGGAAAAAGTACTTATCACTTATTTTTAAATATAATGTATACACTTGATACTTTTAAAATACTTTAAATTCAAAGTACTTTCACTTTTTCAATATAAAATATATTTATAATTAAAAACCAAATTAAAATTCAAAAATGAAAATATAATTTTTTTAAAACAGGTAACATGAATACTACAAAACGTGAATATTACAATGTAATGTTATAACATAGATACTCATTACATGTAATGTCAAAAAACATATAAATGATGAGTGTTGCGTTAATTGTAATGTCATATTACAATAAATATAATACATAAAATGTGAATATTACAATGTAATGTCAAAAACATAGATACTCATTACATGTAATGTCAAAAAACATATAAATGATGAGTGTTGTGTTAATTGTAATGTCATATTACAATAAATATAATACATAAAATGTGAATATTACAATGTAATGTCAAAAACATATAAATGATGGGTGTTAAGTTAATCGTAATGTCATATAACAATAAATATAATACATAAATACTTCATTTATAATACATAAATGATAATTGTTATAATGTTATAACATGAAAAGTGTGAATAATATTTTGTTAACTTTTTTTTAATGATTATTGTGTTAATTATAATATTATATTACAATAAATATAATATAAATTTTTTTATGACTATTGTGTTAATTATAATATTATATTACAATAAATATAATATAGAAATACTTTAATAAATGATAATATTATAATACATAAATACTCAACTTATAGCAATGTTATAAGATAAAACATGTGCATGCTATTATGATAACTTCTATAATGTGTTATAATAATTATATTATTATATTACAATAAATTAATAGAATATATATCATTTTATATTATAATAAATAAGATATTTATATTAGATTTATTTAATTAATATAAAATAAATATTTTTATTGTATATTGAAAAATTGGTAATATATTTATGTGAATTATTTTGTAGAAGTATGATTAATTTCTTTATATAAAAATTAAATTTAGATTTATAATCAAAATTAACCTTTTTTTCTTTATTTTAATTTATGAGTAATTTAATTATTTACATTTATGTTTTTAAAAGTATTATTGTATTTAGTGATATTAAAAAGGTTTTCTTTTCTTAATTTTATTCCTACTTTTAATTTAATCATAGTTATATGAATTGCAGTACAAGAAGCTAGTTGAAATATACTTTTCTCATAAAATGAAAATTCACAATATTTTATTATATCTCTTATAAGGCCCCTCTTAAACCTCAAAATTCCCTTAATAAATAGAATATATTTGAAATTAGATTTAATTAATCAATTTAAAATAAATTATATATTTTGAATATGTTAATATGTTTATGTGAATGATTTTATACAAGTATAATTAAAATTTTATTAAAAAAAATAATTTAGATTTATAATTCAAAACTAAAATATTTGTATTTATTTTATTTTATTTCGAGAAATTTACTTTATTGCATTTAAATATTCGAAAGTACTCATGTCTTTAGTCATATTAAATATGTTTTTATTAATTTTATCTATACACATCTTTTTATTTTAACTTAACTAAAGTGACATGAATTGCAGTGTGAGAGGTTCGTTGTAAATATACCTTTCACACAAAATGACAAATTCATAATATTTAATTATATCTTTTAGGTGGTCCATTTTAGACCTTAAAATAAAGAAATAAACATGAGTTGTATTAATAATAAAGATAACTAATAATTAACAAGTTTAAATTTTAATAAAGAGTCACTCGTTCACTTATATTTATTCAATCATTATCAATTATAGTTACATATTCAATATCTATAATACTTTAATGTTTATAGCATTTCTTGGTGTCAAAGTCATTCAAAGCCCTTGGTAAACATTTATATGCGTGGTTAAAAAAAGTTATTGTAGATTGCCAAAGTTTTTAAGGATCCTCGATAAAAGAAATTTACCAACTTAGTAAAACATTTTTATTGTACGTAGTAAAAAAATTACTAGACCTTGTATTAAAAAATTATTATCTTGGTAAAATCTTTTTACTAAACTCGACAATTTTTTATTACCAAACTCATTAAAAAAGTGTTTACCAACTCAATAAAATATATTTACTAAAGCTGGTAAAAAGGCTAAATTGAAAACTTTATATATATATATTCCCTCTAATAAGGTGATAAGTGATGTGATCGAGGAAAAAGGGACAACTAGGGTAATGGGGGAAGGCTTGAGGAGCCAAGGCATTTAATGCACATCCACTTGGCCAGGAAGAGCGCATGTGATCAATCTTCGCCACCCTAACTCGCGTAAAAATAGCGTGATAGGTTATTTAATGCAACTTTTATTTTTAACAGTAATTTGATGAACAAGAATTATCCCATTCCATTTACTAAGTAGAGAATTCTTTTTGCCATCTACTTCACCACTCCTCCATCTGTGCGCGAGCATAGCAAGGGAATCATGGTTCGAGAAAGGCAGAGAGGTACCAACCGGCGTGGGTGCTATTAGATGGGTTGCTCCTCAGTTATGGCTGGAAGTGTAATGGTCCAACACATCACTTCCAATATTAAAACGATGCTCTAATTAGAGTAGAATATTGAGGGGTTTGGAGAGGAGACTCATAACGTTGTTCGCAACATTGTCCATAAAGTGAATGGTGTAACTGATTGGTGCATTGACGTTGCAGAAACAATGAGGATCTTTCTCCCATGCTTTAAAACTAGGGCTCTAGGGGCATTGTAGAGGGAGAGGAAATCAAAATTGAGGAGGATAACCCCACTCTTGACATAAACACTTTAGGACCAGCAGTGATTGGGGAAGTTGGAAGCGCGATACCCCGCTTTGCATTGTCTACCCAGTTAGGTAGATGTGAACAAGAAATAGGTTAAGTTATTGAAATGTGTTTTCAGGAGCAATCAAGATGGTGATTAGAAATTGGCTTTCCCAGACAGAGGGCGCCGGTTGCTACCAAAAACCTAAACAAACACTTGATTTGATACGAGCAACTTGATATAGAAAAAGTGTAAGCGTAGTTACATATATAAAGAATGAGCAACCCTTACCAGAGTGAACACGTTGCCCAAATAGATTCTCTTAATTAATGGCGCTATGGTCTAAATCAATAGTGTATGGAAACTTGCGTTAAGCAAGAGAATCCTTCCACAATGATGTTGTAGTGAGGACGAAGCAACCAAAAGTTATTTCCTCTAGTAGCAGCCCATAATTGGAACTCAGGGAGCCTAGCACGAAGAGAGAGCAGACAAAAGACCTTGAACCAACCTCATGATGTAAGCATTCGAAGGCCACCACAATTGTAGATTCTAGTCAATGAATAAGCCTTCGCACTTTGCTACACTTTTGTGACTATTAATACGGTGCATCATTCTTTGTCCTCGGTTCACGATTCCTTGAAAGCTCATGAATGGTTGTTATATGTTCTTTGTTTTAGTTTTATAAAGAATTTGGATATGACAACAAAGTCCTAGTTTGAGATAATGTTAGTTTCGGCAATTGTTTGCTCTAGCGAGTTTTATTCTATAGTTTATCAATTTATAAGAACATGCAAGATAGAAATAGAGTATCGCCATTTTTTTGAAAAAGACATCAAATGTATTGTAATATGTAGCACATCTCTTTGAACTATGGTTTGGGGAAGTCTGTTTCTTTTGGTACTCCAAGAACCAACTCATCCTCAACCTTTGTAAATTATTATTAGTTTTTTTTTGTTAGTATATATACAAATCATATACACAGGGGTAAATACAAAAAGAATTAATCAAGAATACTATCTTAGCTTGGTGACCAAATAATGATAGCCTTATTCACCAATCCTACCAGAAACTGATCAGGCCAGCTCGTGATGAGACTTCTTGTATCTCAGTTTATTCGACTGAGAGTCGCTGTCATTGGCTTGGTAACCAAATTTTTGACAACGTCATTCCAATAGAACTTATGATCATAAACAGACCAGCTCATGATGAGACCTCCTGTTTCCTGATTAACCTTTTCATATTTACCTTAGTTCAAGAGTACTGCCCTGGATGAGTGACCAAACGTATTCACGAAAATGAGGGAGAAAACCACAGACTTCTTAAGATAGCTTAAATATGACTAGATATCTTCAACGAATCTTCAAGCTTAGTAGACATCCATTGGAATCAGTAAATAAATTCCCTGAGATATCAGTTTATAGGGAGGCACCTGAAGACAACAATCAAGAATTGCTAAGAGAAAAACTGTAGAGGTTAAAACTAATACAGGTTTGAAAATAGATCACTTGTGAGACATCAGATACTTCTAGGCATCATCAGTGATTACGATCTGATATGTATTTCAGTCATTCCTGTTTGACATATTTCATCATCAAGCTCTTCCTTAAGTCCATGCAAAATGCTTCATGCTGAATTCTGTGAGATTAGGTAGGAAATGTGTCGGATAAAGCAACTATTTACAGAGGCAAACATGCAATCTTATGTACAATGAATGATCTCGAAGAGTTAAATCATTTTCATGACCTGTCATTTAAAATTTCCAATGAGTAAACATGATGACGACATGAAAGAAGATAATCAGTAAGTACAAGATCAAAAACTCTAACCGATTTAGAAATCGGAATAGAACCAAAATATGTACAGAAATATACACAATGGAAATATACAATGAAAATGACTCAATGATGTGGGATTAACGAAAGTAAAGGATATGCCCATTTACCGGGAGGGTATCGAGCTGTCCTTGCAAAGTCTACAAATGAAAAGTATTAGGACCAAGCTTTTATACTATCACATATGGTCCTAACCAGAGACGTTGGAATTTCGTATGTTCCCCTTTATCTTCATGTGCTTTGTCCCATTTCAAAACCAGATCATCTACCTGTAATTCTCTGTTCGAGGATGAGCCACGATCGAACCATGATTTAACAATTTGCTGATGCTTCATGAAATGTCTCTTAGCATTCTCTCTTTCTTCTTCCAATTTCAACAGCATATTGATTCTTTCTTCAATGGCTGAACACTCTGTTTCTTGTATAGCTTGTGCAAGCTGTAACGAAGGCAGAAACAAATTAGGAGGAAGAATAGCCTATATTCCATATACCAAGAAGAAAGGGGAGTTACCAACAGATGATTTTGGGGTAACTTTGTCAGCCCAGAGAGCTTGATATAGAATAGTATGCCAATTCCTATGATGTTCAGCTATGGATATCTTCAGAATTTTTAGCAAGTTCTTATTTGTTGATTCAGCAAGGCCATTGCCTTCTGGGTAATAGTTTGTCGAATACCTAATTCTGATTCCCTTTTCTAATGCAAACTCACTTAATTCTTCAGAAGAAAAATAAGATGCGTTATCAAACACAAGAGATTCGGGCAAATCTGGTAATTATGTTAGTTTCAAGAAAATGCAATACCTGATTTGTATTAACCACCCGCAATGGTTCCGCTTCAGATCATCGAGTAAAGTAATCAGTGGTATTTATGATGTACTTATGTTGAAGAGAGGAGGATGGATTTATTGGTCCAATGATATCGATTACACACTGTTGGAAAGGCCTATCAACCACCACAGGCTGTAAAGGAAACGCTGGTTTTTTTAACTCTACCAGCCACAGTCTGACAATCTTGGCACCTTCTAACGAAAGAATGGGCATGTTTAAATAGAGTTGGCCAAAAATAACCTGCTCTCAAAACTTTATGAGCAGTAGTATCACCACCGAATTGGCCACTAGCAGGCCCATCATGCAGTTGTGTTAAAACTGATTCAGATTCCTCCTTTTCTAGTCAGGGAAGCAAAACTCCATTTGCATTCTTCCTGAAAAGTACATTATTTATCAATTGGTAGGGTGCTGATTTTAATCTTATGGATATTTTCTTCTTTGGGTCTAAATGGTCTAGGGCACTACCAGTTTCAAGATAAGTGGGAATGTCAGTATACCATGAACTAGCCAGGTTTGGGATAAAACAAACCTCCTTTTGCAGCAAGGTATCATCTAAAGGTATGCCATTCTGGTCAGCAAGCAAATGTGCTGATTCGGCTACCAATTTACACAAACCCAAACCATGTGCAACTTGAGAGGGTTTAATCTCTAGGTCATACTCTTGTAGAGCAACCATCCAATGTGTCTTTTTTTCTCCAAGGTCTTTCTGTACTAACAAATTTCTCACAGCAGAGAATGGAACAATTACCTTGGTTTTCGATTTAAGGAGATAAGGACGGAAATGTTTTACTGCTTTGAACACAACGAAAGCTTGTTTATCCACTTCGTGGTAGTTCAGCTCACCTCCTTTTAAATTCGAGCTCATGAAGGAGATAGGTACTTCATCCCTCTGCTAGTTTTTTTGAGTAAGAACAGCTACGTAAGATATGTCAGATGCAAAAGTATAGAGAATAAAGTCTTTCTTAAAGTCAGGGCTCACAAGTGCGGGTGCCTCATCTATGGCTTCTCTAATTCTAATAAACGACTCTTTCTCTTTATACCCCCATGAAAAAGTACTGTCTTTCTTAATCATATTCTGCAGTGGGCGCACGATTTCAGAAAAACTGGGAACAAATCTTCTCACGAAATTAATCTTTCCCATGAAGGATTGCATGGCAGGGTGCATTTTCCTTAGTTTTTGCTGGAAAGGTTTTGACTGAGATTTCATAGGGATTACATGTTGTATGATCTGGGTATCAAACATCTTCAGATCATCGTATGACCATGTAAATACATCCTTGAACTCACTAAACAGTTTCAGAAAGGATGATTTTTCATTCTGGGTAAAGTCTGATCCTAAATTGATATTTTGAGGATTTGCTTCCGTGCCTAAATTTATGATTTCATAACACATGTTGGAACTGTTAGTTTTTCAATTAGGCACTCCTTTAAACTTATCATGTAGGTCATAAATTCTTTTGAGCCTGAGAACCGACGTAGGGATCGAATTTACCAGCTCAAAAGATTGGTCAACTGGCTGAGGTGAATGGATTATTGAGAAATTGTGCAGATCTTCATCATGCGTGATCTCGTCAATTGCTGAGTCCTTGAAAGCATCTTCTGTTGTTAAGAAGGAAATGATCTACGAATCATCATTAAAAAACGCGCCAATTAGTGATGTTATCGGGGATCGACGGTCTAAACAATAATTCAATAGAAAAAACATTGAGAGAAAAATTTTCTGCGGGAATGAGCCGTGAGGCTACATTCGCCAAAAGGTTAGCTTCTTGATTCGGAAAACGAGGGATGGACTCAATATTAAAGGCATCAAATGCTGAAATTAGATTCCATACCTCTTTTTGGTAACTCTACAAATGATTACTTAAGCAATGAATGGAATTGCGGACTTGTCGAACAATAATTTCAGAATCGCCAAATGCAATTAGAACCTTAAAATTTAAGTCCAACGCCTTCTTGAGTCCCTGGATGAGGGCCTCATATTCGACTATATTATTTGTGCAAAGAAATTCCAGCCTACAAGATAACATAAATTTGTTCCCTGCGGGATCTAGGAGCATGCAACCTACTTCTGCACCTTCCTTGGATCGAGACCCGTCAAAATATAGATTCCAAGGCTTATCAACAAGACTAATTACATCATTTACATTATTCACAGTGTTAATCAAACTGGGAACAGCTTCCTGAAAATCACAATCTAAAATTTCTGATTTATTTACAAAATCAGTAAATGCAGATTTAAGTGCAGGGAAACTTCCCAAATCTGAATCGTATCCATAGTTCCCTAAAATGGAATCACTAAACAAAATTGGCTCATTGGTAGAGTTTATCTCAGTCACTGTGTGTTTCATGTATCTTTCTCTGTCAATCCTGATCTGATTTGGTCGCCCATTTTTAGGTAACCACAAGTGTGACCAATCGGTTGAAAAATACCTTTTAAAGTTTGAGACGAATCACGACTTAAGAACAACCCATAGACATTCGGTATGTCTACTACCACTACATCAATAACTTGGAAGAGCTGCAGATTAGTGGCCATTCTAATCATTACTCCTTTTAATTCCCCTACAATTTTCTCCTTAGATCGATCTAGTTGGCTGATTTGAATTTCACAAGGAGTGGGCTTGGCATTCAGCTTCTTACAGACTGAATAGGGCATAACGTTTGACGAAGCTCCAGAATCAATCATACAGTTATGGACATTTCGATTGAAGATTTCAAACGTCAATAGGAAGGGGGGAGTTGTATATTTGGAGTTCTTACCTATTAGTGTATCTTTATCAGCGACTATTTTGATATTACTATTAAAACCAACTGCTGTTTTACTGGTTGAAGGATCAAGGTTATTGATTGAAGGTAGAAAGGGCTGATTTTTTGTTTTGGTGTTTGATGAAGTTGTCAAGTTAGAGAGTATTGAACCTCCAGGGATAGGGTATATTTTCAATAAATTGAACATACTGATATTCACCCTCTGTTTCTTGAGATCATCTATGATGTCATACTGGGGATCAACACCCTGAGTCATAGGATGTTGATTTGAAGGTTGGGGACTGTTCCTAGGTGTGGGTGATGGTTGTGAATCTATAGGCCCTTTACTTCTTGTATTATGGGTGTGCTGGTTGACAAAGATAGAATGATCCTTAGATTCGCCCTCTTTGGTTGAACTATCCCAGAAATGGCAATTAAACAGGAGAGGATCTTCAGGAGCTTCCGCTTCAGTTTCAGGCTGCTCAAGTTCATGATCTTCTTCCGACTCCTAGTCAGTTGAAGTTTCAGGTAAGGCATAGACAGCTCTTATAGTATTAAAAACCTCATCATTGGTTGATATTTCAAGTGGAGTGTTTTTCTTGGCATTTGGTGATGTATATGGCCGGTATGGGGTTTTAAAATTCCCTCTATTTGAAGTACCTTCCCCATTATTCCGTTTCAATATCACCACTTCATTCGTGAGAGACCTAATTGCTTGTTGTAATTTTTCTACATCGAAAGCAGGAGCATCCTTTTTATCTGTGTTAGTTCTTACAGGGGCTTCCTTGCGTTTACGAAAAGAGCCATCAGTTTTGCCATTATTTTCTGGTTCAAATGTCAACGAATTCTTTTCAACCTTGATTGCTTCTTCGAAGGTTTCAACTAATGTGATTTTATTAGCTTGTTTTACAAACATACCAAGGGATTTAGGTAATGCTGAAGCATAATTCTCAATTATGATATCTTCTGGAGGTTGGGAGGCTACTGGTATCTTATTCAAGAGAGTGAGGAAGCACTGTTTGAAATCTTTTATCCTTTCTTTGTTCTCCATATTTATTCTATCCAATTCTAGTGCTAACACAACAGGAGTTTTGTCTTCACCAAACTTGTTTAAGAATGACTGACTAAAATCACCCTAACTAGTTATAGATCCTTGAGTTAAGGAAAAATACCAAAATTTATATTTTCCTTCAAAAGTTAAAGGGAAAAGTCGACATACCACATCCTCATGCTAAACATTTATGATCTGACCAGCCAGGATAAACTTGTCGATGTGATTTTCAGCCAGGCCCTTATCATCTGGGTCAAACTTAGGTAGCAGTTTATCAGGATGTTTAGGTAGATTATGCTGCAGTCCAGGTACAACAACGGCACTGCGTTGTAACCATGGTCTTTCAGCATTAGGATTACCTTGGTCACGATCACCCATGTCTGGATCGGATTCCGAATCTGACGAAGAGTCGTTGTTATGGTCATGGTGGCTATCAGGTGGTGATTCAGGAGGTGAATGGGGTAGGTCAGATCCACCTATAGACAACAATCATCGGGAAGTGTTATGACTAGCCACTCCTCTCAGGAGATCACTAAGATGATAATTCGGAGACCCTCTCAATGGTTCAAGAGGTTCTTCTCCAATCAGATCAGTAGCTAACTCTGTCACTGCCAATGTTTGAAAATGAGGTCTGCTTGGCAATCTGAAATTGATAGGAGGGATCCCTGTTTGGAGAGAATAGGCTCTTGTTAAAATTCTACGTGATTCCTTAGGTTTTGATTTATCTCTTTTGGGGAAACTGGTGAGAAAGTTGGGTCTTTTTCAATAATATTCCTAATTGCATCGAAAAAGGGTGTATTTACAGTTTCGGGTTGTGATGTAGAGACCAAAGTAGATAATATTCCAAAACTCGTGAGGGGGAAAGTAGGTTGATTATTGGTAGGAGCATTATGTGATCAATTAGACATTAAGCTTTAAGCTCATGCCCTCCTTCTAGCACCATTTGTTGGCCGAAAAAACTTACCTAGGCCAACAATGGAAAGACAGCCCACACACTCGACTTAGTGCAATATTGTATATGTTTGGAGTGACTGTATTTCACAGGATCAAGGCCCTACTACCTGTATAATGTGCTCTCAAAATAGAGAGTCTCTCGAGGTATATGTGGCAAGATTTGCTTAACCAAATCTTAAACTAAGTGCAGAAAATAGTAGCTCCTAATTCTACCCTACGATGGCCTAAATGAAAGCTAACTATCTTGTTATGTTTCATTACAAGATAATTCGAACAAAAATAAAATATGTTATCAAATAAAACTAACATAGTCCTGAAACATAACAAATACAATCATATACTAACATGAAGACAGAACAAGGTCAGCTTACAAGTTAATAACTCATGTAACATAGTTTCATAATCAATTGAAAATGTGAAGAAACTCACTCACTTTCAACATAATAACAAATCATTCACACACACACACACACACACACATATATATATATATATATATATATATATGAAAGTGAAATTTAACAAAGGAGAACCATCATTAGCACAGTATAAAACAACTCAAAGACTTAGCTAAGGTCTTCACTATTTTGTAGCATCAAGTAGTCTTCACAAAAAGTTCAAAAAAACACCAGCACAACAGAATGTAATATGAAACTGTGAAATATCACTTCTCCATAAGTCTCAGGAATCGAACCCTTTACTCATGTTTGAAACTTGTTTATAAAGGGAACTGAAACAACAACTAATTAACTAATCCCCCTATTCCTATGGTAGTACGTGGATTTTATCCGAATATAGGACAAATAAAAGACCCGAATCATAGGTATGTCGTTGTGTAACCACCAGGAGGGAATAACATGCTAAAAAATAGTTAACTTACTGGACAAATCCAGTGTCATTATTCCCAAAACATGTCATCACTATATTCGATAAGCCACATTGATGATGCTTAGAAATAGGAGTGTTGAAACAACATAATAGCAATCAATTGCATTTTTGAAGTGGCCTCCAATGAGTAAACTCCAGGTAGTCAAAACCACAAATACTGCATGGCATATAGCTTCATCTCACTAACTCATTAATACCTGTAAATTTTAAACAGAATCTGTTAGCAAAGTGCAACTGACAATCATATAGAAATGAATAGGATGTCTGCAGAATTTTTATTCTGTGGATATCCTCATTAAATAATCAAACTTTATACCCAGAACTAAAACTGACAAAAATCAAGATATTACTAACCTATGGAGGCTAATTCGAAATCGTCTGCATGCATAATCAAAGATTTAAAACATAAGACAAAAATTGGAATTCATTGCAGAAAACAAAAATGTCAGATTTTAAGAGATGATTCGACAGAAAGTCGAAATGGCACATTTCTTCTCACCTCATCCAGTTTGGCTTTGAATCTAACAGCCCCGATTTTAGCAATCTTATTCTGTTTGATCAACCTTCGATTTCTTAACAGAAACTTTTTAGCTTGATATTTATATTTCAACTTCTTCTCCCTCAAAAAATTCCACTTCTCAATCTAAGAGATTAAATCAGTTTTCAGACGTGCGATTTCATCCATAGCAAATGTCTTGATAACCTGAGCCTCCTTTAAGTCAGTTTCTAGAGATCAAATGACTTGAGCATAAGGGTTTCGATTGATTTTTTCCTTCGATCCTCCATTTGACCCTCTTCTATCTTCCTTAACTCTGTAGGGCTTCTGATCAATTTCTTGATGCGCATTGCATTCATGATCTACTTGTTGAATATCAACAACATTGTCCCCGGAGATAGACACATATTTCAAATCTAGGAAATTTGGACCAATTGGAGTTGGATTGGGATGAGGTTCCAAGGAGTCACTTACTTCAATAACAGGGACATCCCCAATACTCAGGTTTCTTCTAGTGAACAAGGCAACTGTCATACTACGAGTAGTCCTACGAATATCTTGATTACTCAGTACTCTGCTAATTTGGTCTTCAACCAGTTTCTGACTATTGTTAGCCTATGAATGAGAAAGATCCTTATTTTGACATGGTATTGTGATTGCCGGTTTTCTCACTCGAGGCTGAGAATTATCAATGGGAACTTCAGGGTTTGTTTCAGACTTGATTTTAACATCATTGATACTTAGGGTTTGGCTAGGTTCAAATACTTCATCGTCCAGATTATCTTGAGAACCAGACTCTTCTAACTCAAGCTCGACTTCTTCAGTTTTGATACTCCTACGTCTAGTTCTAGACCTCTGTCTAGGCCATTCTTCATTCTCACCAAACCCATTACATATGAGGAATGATTCCCAAGTATCCCCTAATTCTCCTAGCCAGTATGACATGAGTATTTTAATCAATCCGTGATGAAACAGACTCCTCTCCTTATCCCCTACATTAATTTGATAGGTGCAGGCCATCTTATGCATGCTATTCAAGAAATAGTATGGCATGTTCACAGGACGTCCCTTAAAAATCATTAACAGGTGGAGGTGATAGAACTGGGTTTGGGAAAGTCTACCCTCATAGGTGACGTACTTGATAACAAGCTCGAGCAGAGAACTCCATTTCTTCATGAGTAGTCAAGAAGGGAAACTGAATTTATACTTCATTTTCCAGTGAGCTGGAGTGAGGAAATCTTTTCAGTCGTCATTTTTTACATGCTTACCCTTATAGCAATGTTCACCTGTTTGTGGTAAACCAATGGCCTGAGAAACAAACTCTTCTTTCAACCTCAATTCGATATCCCCAACTTGTGCTTTAACCCCATCAAATGATGCTACAAATGCCCTGAAAGTTGCCAAGTTGAACCCAGAGAACTTGTGCAAAAACCCTAGCCATCCAACCCTAAGTATTACCTCGTGGCATTCAGGGGCAGCATCCAAATACTCATTGCCTATGAGTTCAAATCTCGACACAGGAGCCATGGTAGTGATTACACAAACTTTCAAGGTTTTCAAAAACCAAACTGAAACACACAGTCGATTTATCCAGAGTCCACACATTTCAATTGACACTCCAAACTGCCCATTTTACCAAAGCACTGTGAATTTTCCTACAAAGTCATCATACCTGTGAGTTGATAGGTTAATGGGACTTGGAAAACACTTACCACACCATAATGATCTATAGGAAAATCGAGCGAGCGACAGCTTAAGTGTGATATTTGCATGATGGCAAATTGATAGATGGCAAACCTTTAGTTTACGCAGATATCAAAACCATGATTTCAATCATAGCATCAACACTGATTGACATTCTTCATAATGTTGTGATAGTCTAGAAAACTCATCGTTTCAAACATAGTTGAATGGTTATAATGCCCTAATCCTACATCATCAAATATCACAATAATAAGGTTACTAAATAGGAATGTAATTGATGTAATTAGAATCAAGGTCGATATTATAATGACAACGAAACAATTGATAATGCAACCAAACCCATATCAAAACTCTGAAAATCATCTGAGCCTCTTATGATAGACTTTAATACTGACTCACTTCGAAAATACAAAATTTGTAATAAGGATAAGTGTATAATAATGTGAAACTTACGAAAATTATATTAAATACACTTTTATCCCTATGATTAACATGATGAAATAAATATTTTAGAAGTGAAAAAGATTGTTAGATCTCCTAAATGAATTGAACAGAAACAATTATCATACCATGTAGCAACTTGCTTGGATTAATAGTCAAAAATCATTGATGTAATAAATCCATTTGACCTCGAATATGCATGAGTGATAAATGTTATGAGATTAGGAGCTACTAACTTTTGGGATTATAATTTTTTAAATGATCAAAAGAAATGAGAGATTAAGGCCAAGAGATTTAATTTCGACATAAACTGATGTTAATCCCTCTAAATCAACCAATCAATTAAGCTTCTATTGGGAGTACCTTTAGAATCAAAGATTCTGACGGCACTCCTAAAATATCTATAGTTGAGTGTTAATCCAAGTGGTAATATCGAATTTCGATCAAAATATTGATTTCAAATGACATATTTGAAATTATTTGTGTTCAAAATGCTCCGGAGGGTGTTGCTTGCCAACAAGATCCTAAAAACCAGGTGATGACTTATCATATCTAGTGCTCATCTAATTCTCTCATGGATAGTTCTATTTGTTTGAGAATTTTTCATATAACTCTTCGAAACTGTTGTTAAATGGTATATCAAATTACCTCAACATTCCTTTTGGGATTTCAATGCTCTAGCAATGGCCTTTTTGACGCATTTTTGGTTACCGATTAGATATGAAACGAGCATAGACCTATTGAGATTACTTCGCAAAACCACTTCCATCCATTTATTGGATCATATACATGAGTGGAGACAACGAGGTAGGTTTATTATGTAGGTTTATTAGACCTATTGACATTACTTGGTGAGTGGTTTACTAAGTCATTACTTCCACCCATTTCCAGGGATGTTTCCATGGGATGTGTTATCACCGAAGAGAAATATATTAGTCATGCTTAGTACGTAGACTTGGTTTATTCCCAGTCAGGAATTTTTTATGATTTGATTCTGAATTCTCCTTGTCCTACTTTAGACTCTTCAAGACCTTCGACGAAAGCGCCTGCCAATGCCATACTCAGTTTTGTCCAAACACAGTCCCTATGGATTTTTGTCATCCTTATTAATAGAATTAGGGGGAAAATCAGTGTCCATCCACATTGAGTTTGTTGATGCTCCTCTAGATTACAATCTCCTCCTAGGTAGAATTTTATTCTATGCAATGAAGACAGTGGCACCGTATGTATTTCATGTCATCTGATTCCTATTCTAAGGGAATATTTTTACTGTTGATCAGTTAGATTTTTGTTCTCCATATATGAGTTTTAATTTGCAAACAATGTTCCACTCTTGGCCTCTTTGGCTATGCAGTATTAGAACATTGGAGTAAGTCTTCTTAAAGGATTTTCTCTTATGGGAGTAATTCCATTGAAAATTCTCCTCCTCCTTCGTCGAGGTCACGTCTATGAACATGATATCCTCGACAAGTCATGAAACCTCAGCTAAAGAGAAATAAATCATTGATTTGACACCTTTGAGTCCTTTTGAAGAGGTTTACTAGGATTTTCAATCCACCTCTGATGGCCACTGCATCTATTATCACCTTATGGTGGCATCGAACCCCTATTGTCTACCATATTGGTTAAATTCCCCCCGCCCATATCTAGATTATCTTTTGTACCCTTTTCCATCAAATGAATCCATTATGGAAGTCATGTCTTTAGATGAGATCCCTTGGAAATATCATCACCATAGATCTTCTTTCCTTCCCCATTACCAATTGGTATAATATCATTTTGAGTTGTTGGTTTCATATGATATCATAACTACTCCTCGATCGCCTATGCTCATCCAAAATGTTGAGACTGAAGGTAATTTGAGTAATATTACTAAGACCACTATGGTTGATATATTAATGAAACCTAGAGTTGTGTAACACATCCATTTGGGACATAACTGTTCTTTTCTTGAAGTTGCAACTTATTCGACCCTTTTCAGAGAATTTATATATGTTTTCGCTTGGACATATGAAGAAATTACAGGGATTGATCCTTCCATTGTTATTCATGAGATCAGGACATACCTTGACACCAAGCCGGTATGCCAAAAACTACATCAAGTACATTCATGCAAAGCAACGACCATTAAGGAAGAAATTGAAAAAATTATTAGGGTTGGGTTCATTTATCCCTTTTTGTTGATAAAATGGGTTTCTAACATTGTTCCTGTTACCAAAAAACACGGTACAATTAGGCTTTGTATCGATTTCAGAGACGTTAATAGGGTATGTCCGAAAGACAATTTCCCTACACTGTACCTAGATCAAATTATTGAAAACTATTCCGGAAGTGTCATACTTTCATTTATGGATGGTTGTTCTGGCTATAATCAGATAGAGATACTCCCTTCTTATCAACAGATGATGGATTTCATTTTCCCATGGGGAACCTTCGCCTGCCGTAAGTTTTCTTTTGGTCGTAAAAACGTTGGCGAAGTGTTTCAATGCACCATTTCTTATGATTTCCATGACATTAAACATATTGTGGAATCATATCTCGATGATCTACTTGCTTATTCATAGCATCAAGAACATCATGTTGACCATCCAACATCCATTTTTCATATATTTCATCATTACAAGATCCTGTTAAATCCACACAAATGCATTTTTGTTTTGAGATGGGATGATTTCTTGGATTCATTGTTTCCAACGATGAAATCCATATAGACCCTCTTAAGATTGAAGTTATTTTGGCCCTACCACTGCCTACCAACATTACGGAACTTCAAAGTTTGTGAGGGAAGGAAAACATTTTGCATCATTTCATTTGCAACTACGCCGAAAAAACACATGGTTTCATGTGTTTTCTTAAAATGGATACACCTTTTGTTTGGGATGAATTTAAACAATGTGCATTTTATACTCTCAAACATGCTATTACTCATGTGCATGTGTTGCAACCACCCGACTACACTAAGGATTATTCGTTGTATGTATATGCATCTCCAACTACCATTGGCATGGTGTTGGTTCAAAGTGATGATAACAACCAGGAACAAGTGTTTATTACCTGAGTAAGAGTCTTCTTGATTCTAAAACACATTACTTGCATGTTGAGAAGTTAGCTTTGGCTACGGTAATCCCAGTCCAGAAATTTTGTCATTACATTCTGCTCGGCACAGCTACTGTATATGCATATTCTAACCCCATGTATTACATCTTGACATGTCAAGTACTTGGAGGAAAATATTCTCATTGTATTGTCATTCTCTAGGAGTTCAAATTAGAATTTTCCAAATCCAGTTCAAATAAGTCTTCCGTCTTTTGGAACTAATGTGATATCTTCCCCGTATTACTAAGGAAATGCAACCCTTTGATTCATTTCTCAATGAATGCTTGTTCCTCATTAGTACGTTCAATCCTTGGTATGGAGATTTGATTTTATATCTCCAAACTCAATGTTTTCAGCCGAACACAACCCAAGATGAATGTTGTCATATTCATCATCATGTTAATCATTATCTTATCGTCAATGATACATTGTACCATCATGGCATTGATTCAATTTTGTGGAGTTTCTTAACTCATAATGAAGCTAAAACAATGTTGAATGAATGTCACTCTGGAGCTTGTCGTGGTCATCTTTCTGGGAGGGCTACTGCCCAAAAGATCCTATGCACTTGGCACTTTTGGTCCTCAATATTCAAAGATTGTACAAAATTCGTGAAACAATTCCTACCCTACCAACTTTTCTAATAAAAAAAGCACACCACCCAACTCTGCTACATTCCATTATTACTGTAGGCCCCTTAGTGAAATGGGGCACCGATTTCATGCACTATAATCCTACCTCAGCTATGGGGCATGGTTACATTATCATAGTCATCGATTATTTCAAAAAATGGGTTGAGGCAATGCCTACATACGCTGAAGATGGTAAAATTGCTTCCCTTTTTCTATTTAACCACGTTATTACTAGGTTTAAAGTCCCATAAGCCATCGTGACTGATCATGGTTCACATTTTCAAAAATAGTTGATGTTGAAACTAAGTGCCAAATTAGGTTTTTATCATGATAACTCAACACCCTACTACCCACATGCTAATTTACAGGTTGAAGCTATCAACAAAGTATTGAAAATTGTGGTTCAACGTATTGATTAAGTTGTAGTTGATGCCAACGGTGTCTGGTCATTGATGACATGGATCTCCTGATGGTTAGTGTTTAGTTTGTTGTTGTCTGTGTCAGAGGACCCCTTTTAACTTTTTTCCAAGCCCAATATTGGATCCCTTGGAGGCCTTGGGACAATGGAAAAAGACCTAGTTTCCCATTGGTTTTGTTGAGTGCCCCTAAGTTGCACCTTAGTCCCCTGTATAGTATTTGTGTCTCCTTGTACCTATTGTGGTCATGTGGTAGCTTGGTCATATGGTTGGTTAGTCTTTGAAACCCTAATGTAGTTGACCCTTTCTCTCACTTGGTGTCTTATCTTGTTGAAGCCTTTGTCAAGAAGAAATGACCCATTATGTGGTCATTTAACATGATTACTTGTTGAAATGGATGATAAAGCCCTTACACTGCTATTCAACCTTTAAATAAGCCAATGGATCTCTTGAGAACTTTCCAAAAGCCCTTGTATCCCCTTGCTCTAGTTGTGTTCCCCTAAGTTGTCCCTTGGTCCCCTTTGAGCCTTTAGTTTTTCTTCTTGACCATTGATATCCCTTTTATTACTGGTCTTGTTGTTGTCTACTTGTCCATATTGGTGGTCTCCTTATATCTTGTCATATAGCTCTTTATGAGGTCTTGGAAGCCACACATATGGTTGCTTGATGTCCCCTGGACATTATATGGTCATTGGAACGCTGTATCCTTGTGATCATTGATATGAATCCCATAAGGTGTTGTAAGCTAGTGGTGAGGTCTTTGTACTCCTCTTTTGGGGTGTTGGTACTCTTATGGAGATGAAGATATATAGTGGAACCATTGGATATGTTTTTAATGATATCGAGACCTTGAATATGATGATGATATTCTTGAAAAAGTATTTGTTCCCACTTTATTGGTGGTGTTGGGGTCCTTGATACCCTTGATATGATAAGTATATGGTGGATCCCTCCTCATTTTTAACGTGAAGTGTGTGGATGTGAATACCATTAAATACCTCATGCCTTTGATGATGTCCATTGAATCCTTTGACCTTGGATCTAATAAATAAGGTAACATGGTCTTTGGAACCTTTATGTGTGGAGTCTTGGTGTCCTGCACAAATTGAAGAATTTAAGAATATTGGGCCAAGTATCTGCAAATAATCGAATCATAAGGAGATAGTCATCTTCAATCCCTTTATGTTGATATATGGAGCGTCTCCTAACTTCTTACGGTTGAAGATATATGACTTTTTGAAGTTGGTGTACCCCACCTTTTTGGGTCAGCTAACCAAACAAAAAAGAATTTAATTATTTGTTATTTTGAATTGCGTGTCGACCTAGTTTGAGGTACTAACTTTTCTCTACGCTTAAACTATATAAATACAAGTTTAATCCACCATCAAACAACAAGAATATGTACTATGATTTCGCTGAAGTGAGGAAGAAAATTTCGGATGAACAGTGGACTGAAGTAGCAAACACTAACACACAAATTTGGTTAAAATTTTGATGATGCCCTACTCTGAAATTTGGGTCTTCTTCACTAAGTTATTTGTATCATATGTGACCTTTGTTTAGGTATGATTTATGGGTGTACTCAGTGAGCTACAACTGAGAAGTTGGTTAAGTTTTTTTAATTTTTGTATGTCTTGGGGTTACAACTCTCTACCAATGACTCGTAGCCTTGAAGGGTCTGTTACATCCCTCTCCCAAGTAGGAAACATCCCTTATAGTTTGTCTCATCCCACTCTAAATAAACAAAAATCCTAATCCTGAGAGAGCTTGTCTTAGAAGGTTGAAGGTTTACCACATTTTGAAGGTTTGTGAAGTTTGCTTGCCCCATCCTATCTTCTTTACATTAAGGTATGTTAGTTTACATTGACTATTCAGTAGCATACGGTGATGACTTGGTATGATAAATACAAAGTGATAAATGAATGAGACGTGTACACAATGATATGGTACGTATGCCTAGTGATATGCTAAACCAACATCACAAAATGATTGCATAGTATGATCAATAATGATATATATATAACTAGTGATACTCATATGTTTGATGATGATTACACTATGCTTAGTAATGGTTGCACTAGTGCACATTGATATGATTGTGATGAACAATGCCATTAATGTGAAGTGACAATTACTTGATGTGAAGTGACAATGACATGATATATATGCTCAATATACTTACATAGTTCAATATTCAAATGATGAAATATTCAATGCCATGGTGAGCCAATGTTGATGCCTATACTCAGTCTAAATGAATTCCTACATTAGACATTGACATTACATATTAGATTGACATGCTAGTTGACATGCTTGAGTCGGTGACATACTTGAGTGATGACAATGCTATGATTGATATGAGTTATTAACAATGACATATGTGAGTGACGACGATGTGATTGTTGACATGACATATCATATTGACATGATAGTTGAAATGCCAGAGTCAGTGACATACTTGAGTAATGACAGGGATGTGTTAGTGATGTACTAGAGAGGTTTACATAGTGATGTACTAGAGAAGTTTACACAATGATGAGCTAGATAAGTTTACATAGACATGATAGTGATGTGTAAGAGTGATGTGATGTACTATGAAATTATGAACATCGGTAATGGACAGAAAGAATAGGAAGTGATGATGAGAATTGGTCAATAGTGACAGTTAATGTGTTGTGTGCTACAAGTGTGGTGCAATGATCAGTTGATGAGAAGTGGTCAGATGATGAGCATCGATCAGATGATGAGAAGTGGTCAGTAGTGACAGTTGTTGTGCAGTGTGGTCCAAGTGTTGGTTAGTAGGTTTGTAGTATCAGTGCAGTTGTGATTCAACAGTTTCTATATTCGTATAAGGGTGGCAAGACGAGGAAATAAAATCTAGGGAGCTAGGGATTCCTTCAGGTTGCAACCTGTAAATCAGGGGATTGTAGCCTCCTTCCAGTTGTAGCTGAAAAAATGAAGTTATTGTAACAATGGGGGTTGTTTCCCCCTTCCATTTATTGATGGAAAACTATTATTATAACTCTTCTGTGGTTTCCCCCCTAGGGCTTGGGTTTCCACGTAAAAATATTGTGTACTTTGTTTTTCTATTCTTCCTATGTGATGATGATATGATGATATGTGATGAAGGGATATAATTGTTTATACAATGATAATAATGTTCTCTGCAAAATATTGAATAAGCTGATGATGATTGTTAATGTTGAAAAAATAACAAAATATATACACACTGTTCACCCCCCCCTCAGTATGCGCAGTGTGTCCAAGAATTGGTATCATAGCAGGTCCTTAACAAAAATCCTTATTAGCTTGAAGGAGATATTTCACACACCATGGGGTTCTCAGTGAATGGAGTACCATTATTTTTTGGTACAAATTACTTGATTTGGAAAATGAGAATGAAGGCTTATTTTGAGGCAGAAGGAATTGGTATATGGAAATCAGTTGTTACTGGAATGCATTTCTAAATAAAGTGAAAACAATAGCTCAGAAGGAAGCAAAGATAAACGATTCTATGGATATGGAATCCATCCTTGAAGTCCTAACAAATATCCAAAATAATAAAATAGGGAAGTGTAGCTCAGCTAAGGAACTATGGCTCATATTAGAACAACTCTACTCCAATAAATAACAAAAAATAGAATTTATGGAATTAATGCTTAAATATATAATAGATATCCAAAAGGAGAAAATAGGAAAGTGCAACTCAGTTGAAGAATTGTTGTTCAAAATAAATCATCTAAACTTAGATGAAGAGAAAGAGGCAGAAGACAACCCCATCAAAAGTTCAGTACAAGGTCTAGGTGAGTATGAAGGTAAGTCCCCTTAACACTATGTTTGTTCTTTTAAAGAGACATATTTATCAGGTATAGAATATAAGAGTTGTTTTTAATTCATAGAATGTAATACTTCAGAATGTGATGAAAATCCTCGTTCTTTGATAAGTGATAGAAACTTAATAGATACTATGGTTCTAAAATAAATTCAAATAGACAATGAAATTACTAATGTTTCACAAGAAGTAAAAAAACTTTGTGAACAAAATATGGTATTGCAAGAGCAATTGGAAAAATATGAGAAGAGGAATCAAGAAGAATCTGAGAAGGACACGCAAACTATAATTGATATAAAACTACAAGTTGAAGAAGCTACCAGAATCAAAGAATCCATATCCAACTCTTTGAAAGATAAAGTTGAGAAGTCAGCTACTGAAAATGAAAAGAAATCAGAAGAAATTTTCAAGCTCAAAAGACACCTAGAAGATAAGGATAAAGAATTGACCTGTAAGCTACAAGACAAAGACAATGAGATAATAACTATAATACTAAAGAAATATTGGTAGAGAAATTAAGAAGAAAACAATAAATTGAAATCAAATCCTTGAAGATAGAGTTACAGAAAGTGTGTCTGACAAACTTTGAATTTGAAAAGGATCTCTCATAACTTATAAAGGAGAATCATGTACTAAAAGGTCAACTGCAAAAATCCCATGAGGATGATCAGAACAAAAAAGGACATATGGAAGGCATTATTGTTGATCTAAACAGACATGCAGAAGAAGTCAAGGAAATATAAGAATATCTAATGAAACAACTCCAAGAAAAGGTAGAAATTTGTCAAAAGCAAGAATTTAAGATCCTCTCTCTGAAGGAAGATATTGAAAAAACAACTGCTCAGTTAAAGACAAATTCAAAGGTCGAGAAAAACATTGAAGAAAGTAAAAGCTCTATGGAAAAAGAAGAAAAGACTAACATTTATACACGTATTCTCAGAATATCCCATGATTAGCAAGAATCAAGAGAAGGTACATCACAAAGAATATTTTTTTCTCAAATATACACTATGATGTTCAATGGCTACTGTTACAAGTGGAATAACTATGGTAAAAAATCCATCCATTGCATATCTCATGAAAAAATCACGTCAAGAAGAAATCAAGGTGGGTTTTCCATTTAGTGTTACAATTTATATCATTATGGTCGTTTTGCAAAACATTGCAAGATGCAGGGACAAGTTAAAGTTTGGAGAAGAAAGATAGTTCTATTGAATAACATGAACAACCATCGAGCTACTAAAGTATGGAGCAGAAAGTTAGTAGATTTCCCCATTGAACAAAATAGAAAGAATGGAAATTGTGGGGAAAACCCAATACTATGTTGAAGGCTATCAAATGTACCTGATTACCAGCAGATTAATTCAAATCAATAGCAGTATCCTTGTGATGAAAAAAGTTAATCAAAATATCAACAATGGCTAATGTTAAGGGGAGCGGTATTGTGAAAGGAAGTTATTATTTTCCATTAATGCAAACAAGAAGAAAAGTTGACAAAGGAAATAAAGTTGATGGTAGGGGGGAGCATGCCATGAGGGGAAGTAGTATTTTCAAAGGATGTTCCCTTTGCCATTGATTCCAAAGGGGGAGATAAGTTGTTTACAGGGGGAGATTTTTCTGAAATGAGTTGTGGTGATGTCATCAATGAAAAGGGGGAGATTGTTGATTAAGTTGTCATTGATGCCAACGGTGCCTGTTAATTGATTCCATGGAGCTCGTGAGGGTTAGTGTTTAGTTTTTGGTTATCTATGTCAGAGGTTCCCTTTTGACTTTTTTCAAGACAAATATTGAAGCCCTTGGAGGTCGTGGGACAATGGAAAAATCCTTGGTTACCCATTGGATTTGTTGACTTCCCCTATGTTGTAGCTTTGTCCCCTCTATATTATTTGTGTCTCCTTGTACCTATTGTGGTCATGTGGTAGGTTGGTCATATGGTTGTTTTGTCTTTGAAACCCTAATGTAGTTGAACCTTTATCTTACTTGATGTCTTAGCTTGTTGAATCCCGTGTCAAGAAAAAATGACCCATTATGTGGTCGTTTAACATGATTACTTGTTGAAATGGATGATAAATCCCTTACATTGCTACTAAACCTTTAAAGAATCCCTTGGAGCTCTTGAGACCTTTTCAAAATCCCTTGTAGCCCCTTGCGTTAGTTTTGTGCCCCTAATTTGGTCCTTTTGTTGTTATCCTTGACCATTGATATCCCTTTTATTACTGGTCTTGTTGTTGTCTACTTGTCTGTATTGGTGGTCTCCTTATTGCTTGTCATTTGACTCTTATGGTGGCATGATGGCCCTTGAATGTTATATGGTCATTGGCATGTTGTAGCCTTGTGATCATGGATATGAATCCCATAAGGTTTTTCAAGCTAGTGGTGAGGTCTTTGTAATCTTATGGTGATGAGGATATTTAGTGGAACCATTGGATATTTTTTTAATGATATGGGGACCTTGAATATGATGATGATATTCTTGAAAATGTCTTTGTTCCCACTTGATTGGTGGTGTTTGGGTCCTTGATACCCTTGATATGATAAGTATATGGTGGATCCCTCCTCCTTGCTGATGTGAAGTTTGTAGATGTGAATACCATTAAATCTCACATGCCTTTGCCTTTGTTGATGTCCATTGAAGCCTTTGACCTTAGTACTTATGCATTATGAACATGGTATTTGGTACCTCTATGTGTGGAGTCTTGATGTCCTATACAAATTGAATAATTTAAGAATATTGGACCAAGTAATTGCAAATAATCCCATCAAAGGGAGATATTCATCATCAAACCCTTTCTGTTGATATATGGAATGTCTCCTAACTCCTTACAGTTGAAGAGATGAATTTTTGAAGTTGGTGTACCCCAACTTTTGGGTTAACCGACCAAACAAAAGAGAATTTAATTCTTTGTTATTTTGAATTGCATGTCGGACCAGTTTGAGGTGCTAAATTTTCTCCATGCTTAAACTATATATAAATATAAGTTTATTCAACCATCAAACAACAAGAATATGGACTGTGATTTCTCTGAACTGAGGAAGAAAATTTCGGATGAACAGTGGACTGAGGTAGCAAGCAGCAACACAGGAATTTGGTAAAACAATTGATGATGCATTGCTCTGAAATTTGGGTCTTCTTCACTGAGGTAGAAACAACATATGTGACCTATGTTTAGGTATGATTTATGGGTGTACTGAGTGAGCTACAACTAAGAAGTTGGTTAAGGTTTTTGTATTTTTGTATGTATTGGGGTTACAACTCTCTACCAACAACTTGCAACCTTGAAGGGGTTGTTACAACACTCTCTCAAGTAGGAAGCCACCCTTAGAGTTTGTCTCAACCCACTCAAAACAAAAAACAGTCCCGAGAGAGCTTGTCTCAATAGGTTGAAAGTTTACCATAGTTTGAAGGTTTGTGAAGTTTGCTTGCCCCATCCTGTCTTCTTTACAAGGCATGTTAATTTACATTGACTACACTGTATCATACAATGATGACTTGGTATGATAACTACAAATTGATAAATGAGTGAGACGTTTATACAATGATATGGTATGTATGAGGCTGGTCATATGCTAAACCAACAACACAAAATGATTTCAAAGTATGATCACTGATACTCATATTCTTGATGATGATTACACTATGCTTATTGATGATTGCACTAGTGCACAGTGATATGATTGTGATGAACAATGCCATTAATATGAAGTGACAGTGAATTTATGTGAACTGACAATGGCATGATATATATGCTCAATATACTTACAAAGTTAAATGTTCAAATGATGAAATATTTAGTGCCATGTTGAGTCAGTGTTGATGCCTATACTCATTTTGAAAGAATTCCTACATTACATATTAGATTGGGATGATAGTTTACATGCTTGAGTCAATGATATACTTGAGTGATGACAGTGCTATGATTAGTATGAGCTATTGAAAATGACATGTGCGAGCGATGATGATGTGAATGTTGACATGGTATATCAAATTGAGATGATAGTTGACATGCTTGAGTTAGTGAAATACTTGAGTGATGATAGTGATGTGTAAGTGATGTACTAGAGAAGTTTACACAATGATGTAATAGAAAATTTTACATAGACATGACAGTGATGTGCAAGAGTGACGTGATGTATTATGAAATTACGAACAATGGTAATGTATAGAAAGAATAAGCAGTGCTGATGAGTAGTGATCAGATGATAAGAAGTGGTCAATAGTGATAGTTAATGTGCAGTGTGGTACAAGTGTGGTGCAGTGATCAATTGATGAGAAGTGGTCAGATGATGAGCAGTGATCAGATGATGAGAAACAGTCAGTAGTGATAGTAGTTGTGCAGCATGGTTCAGGTGTTGGTTAGCAGGTCGATAGGATCAGTGCGATTCAATAGTTTCTATCTTCATATTCGGGTGGCAGGATAGGGAAAGGAAATCTAGGGAGCTAGGGATTCCTTAGGTTGTAGCCTGTAAAATAGGGGGTTGTACCCTCCATTCAGTTGTAGCTGAAAAATTGAAGTCATTATAACAAGGGTGTTGTTTCCTCCTTCTAGTTATTGTTGCAAAACTATTATTATAAGGATTCTGTGGTTTTCCCCCAATACTTGGGTTTCCACGTAAAAATATTGTGTATTGTGTTTTGTTATGCTTCCTATGTGATGATGATATGATGATATGTGACAATGAGCTATAATTGTTGATATAATGATAATAACATACTCTACATAATATTGAATAAGTTGTTGTTGATTGTTAATGTTGAAAAAATAACAAAATCTATACACACTGTTCACCCCCCCTCTAAGTGTGCACGATGTGTCCAACACAATAGATGGTAGGATGAGCTAAGTCCAGTTGGCATCTGCAATTATTTTCTACATTATGGGATTATAGGATAATCGTCAAGACATCCACCATTTTTACATGATTTCAACTGGTGTACGAGTTGGAGGCTACTCTTCCTATCGAGTATGATATCCCTTCTCTAAATCTTTTTGTATAAATTCTACCCAATACAACTATGGAGGAAGAATGTTTCTTGTATTTGAACAAATCGATGAAACTCATTGAGATGCTACCTTAGCTAATGAGGTGGACAAGCAAATAATAAAATATCAATACGACCAATCCATTAAACCTAACCTATTCAATGAAGGTTATTTGGTCCTAGCATATGAAAAAAAAATGACAAGTTTAGAGGCGGGAAATTAGAATCCATGTGGCATGGGCCCTATGTTGTGAGTCATGTTTTAGATAAATGAGTGTATGAACTTGTAGATTATGATGGGATACCCTTGGATGAGCTCCGAAATGGGATTTGAAAGGTTCTATGCCTAGGAAATCTCACATAGATACCTTGTGAATATTGTTAATCAAGTGGCATTCATCATTCCATGACTATCTTATGATTGTGTTTCTTTTAGTGATCCTGCATATGCTATTGTTGTGAAATTGAATTGAATACTAATGATATTTATATTAGAATATGGAATCTTAACATGGTATTAGAGCTATCTTGAATAAGACAACTTTCACAAGGTAAAACTCTTATGTTCTCCCTCCAACAAGAAATTAGGGTTTCTATCAAAGTTGGAAATTTGGAGATTTGTTTGCATAGAAAGTTGCGCTTCCTAGAGTTCATTTATTGAGCCCTAGATTGATATTTTTGAGTGGGTAAATATATTGTAAATTCAAACCGTAGTTTGGCTTTGGACCAGAAAACTGCAGAAAAACAGAAAATTGTAGATCAGAATCTCGCAAGTCAATTTGAGAGGCAAAGATTTGGAATCTCTAGAAACCAAGTGTACCAGTCAATTCGCCTCAGTGAAGTTCATCTCCAATTAAGTTCAGTTTTTCATTTTGAGAAATTTCATTTTTTCGTGGCCTCTTGGATAAGATGGCCCCAAGCACTAAGCTTGAGGATAATCTAGAAGGAATAGATATTTTTTGAGCATGGAAATATAGGATTGGACTCATTCTTAGAGAGAATGTTCTTAACAAATACATTGAAGGAGAAGTTACAGAAATTAAAGAGGATGAGGCTAAGGAGAAGCACAAGAAGGGCTTGATTACGGAAATGAGGATAATTGTTGATTCCATCAAAGATCACTTAATTACTCATGTGTCATCCAAATATACCTCGAAGGAGATGTATGATTCCCTATCAAGAATGTATGAATGAAGGAACATCAATAGAAAGATGAATTTGAGATATCAATTGAAGAGTACCAAGATGAGCCAAGGAGAATCTATCCAAGACTACTTCACAAGGGTATCCCAGTTCAAGGAGAAACTAGAAGCCATTGGAGACTCCCCTGATGAAGATGAGATATTTATGAATGCTCTCAATGGTCTCACTAGACCTTGGGATTATTTCATCTAGACTATGTGTGCTATAAAGGAAAACATGAAGTTTGACATTGTATGGAAAGATTGCATCCAAAATGAGGCTAGAGTGTCCTATAGAGAATCTCTACTTAAATAATATGATCAAGCCCTAGCCACCCATACTAAGAGAGGAATAAGTCAATCTAACTTCAAGAAGGAAATCCACAAGGAGTCTCAACCTCCCAAGAAGTTCCAAAGGACAAGAGGAAACAATCAGAGGATAAAATACTCCAACTTTCAATGTTTCAATTGTAAGAAGATAGTACAAATTTCCAGACATTGTCCATTAACGAAAGAATGATAAAAGAAGAGGAACAACAAAATACATCATGCACACCTAGATGAATATGAAGATGAATAAGAAGAGGAAGAAGTACCTTGAAGAAAACAAGCAAAAGAAGAAGATGCAGAAGAATATGTATTATTCTCTGCACTCTATGGGTCTGATACACCTAGAGAAGATACATGGATTATTGATAGTGGTGCTTCAAAGCACATGACAAGACAAAATAAAACTCTGTCAAAACTTGAAGATAAGAACTCTCCTCAAAAGGTATGATTAGGAGATGACTATCAATATCCCATCAAAGGAATTGGCGAAGCAAGATACAAGCTTGATTTTGGAACCCCCATGAAGATGAAGGAAGTCTTATATGTACCAGGTTTGAAGAAGAACTTACTTTCTATCTCGGAATTAGAGAAGGAAGGATATAGGGTTGCATTTATATATGGACAAGTACCTATGTGTCCCAAAGGAAAATCAATTGAAGATGCAATTGTCATCGGTGAAGAAGAAGGAGGCTTATATAAACTCAAGGGACATTCAGAAACAACCCTTGTTCATGAGACCACTAGCCCAAGTAAATTATGGCATAGGAGGATTGCTAAAATCAACTACAAAGAACTACCCCATGTGAGAAAAGTAGTGATAGGTTTACCATATTTGAAGATCAATCATGAAGGCATTTGCAAAGGATGTGCAAAAGGAAAGAATATCAAGAATCCATCTCTGAAGAGTGAAACAAAGACTAAAGGTACGTTGGAATAAATTCATTCAGATGTATGTGGTCCAATTCCCTCCACATATTTGAGTGGTTATGAATATTATGTTACATTTATTGATGACTATTCAAGAAAGACATGGATATATTTCTTGAAAACAAAGGATGAAGTATTTGGAAAATTCAAGGAATTCAAAGCTTTGATAGAGAATCATTTAGAAAGAAGAATCAAGACACTTGGAACAGATAATGGTAGAGAATATACTTCAAAAGAGTTTGAATCCTTTTGTTAAGAAGTTGGAATCAAGAGGGAACTAGCCACTCACTACAATCCTCAATAGAATGGTGTTGTGGAAAGAAAGAATAGGACCATTATGGAAGCAACGAAGACAATGATACATGATTAAGATCTTCCAATCCATATATGGGATGAAGCAACAAGAATGATAGTTTATGTACATAATAGATTATCCCATAGTGCCCTTGGATTCAAAACTCCAGAATAAATGGTCACAGGAAATAAGCCTGAAGTGAGCCACCTCAAGATATTTGGTTACCTAGTATATGTTCATATACAAAAAGAAAAGAGAACCAAGTTTGACCCTTCCAAAAACAAGGCAATATTTGTTGGGTACTATGAAGTCTCCAAAGCCTTCAGAATATACATTCTAGTATTCCATCACATAGATATTAGTAGAGATGTCACATTTGATGAAGAAGAAACTATCAAGAGATCCAGAAAGTGCCAACATGAAGAAGTATACAAAGAATATGTACCTCCCAGAAATATAGAAGTTTCACCCTCCCCTAAAGAAGAAACATCAGAGGACCATGATATGCTAGAAACTTAAGAACCTCATTGTAAGCAGGAATATTTCACCTTGTGCGAAAAGAAGCTATTCCTCTGGTATGAATGGTTCAGATCCAGAACAAATGAATGAACGACAAAGGATGAAGACCCTCCCTGGATGTTGTAGACACCTGGAATGTCGCTTCGATAGTGAACCTGTGTACCTGCAATCAGATCAAACATACAAACACATCAAAGCTACCATAACATCATCTACTTATCCATGTTAGTGACTAAGGAATCTAACAACATTTACATGCGAAATCAAAACAACAGCTATGTGGGACAAAAATCAGCTTTGCATTAAGATGAATGGAGAAGTTCACAACCAATTAAGCCTTAGTTTCGACATGCATCTCCATGAAACCAACACTTTAATCCACATAAGCTCCAACTTTGCTCTCTATGCTCTCAAATGGCTTGGGCCAAGTGGTCAACCCAATAGCATAACAATACCTTTATAGTTCTCCCCCTCAACCATGGACATGAGCTTATATTTATAAGGCTCAATGGATAGCGATGGTTGAGAGATTTGTGGGTGAGGTGGCCTCTCATATCCTATGAGGGGGGATCTCGAGCTCAACTGACCCACTATGATAGGGATAACGAAGGACACGAGGCTCATGATCTAGAAGCCTCGAGAAACTTATCTTTTCCCCATTTTACCCAGGGTACCACTTTTCTCCTCTTATGACAGAGCGGTTTAGGTTAGAAATGCTTATGGACCAAAGGCCATATGCGGTGGCACTGCTTATGGAAAACAAGATACAGGCGGTGCGAGCAAGGTACCGCTCATGGTTAATGGGAAAAGTGCGGTGCTGAGTATTTTTATGTAAGATTGAAAAACAACATGAGTTTCCACTCCAAATGCTGGGATTAAGGGAAAATATGTAATTCAAGGGTCTTATCACATGGTGGTGACAGGATTTGGGTATAACATGATGCCCCCCAAAGCATGAGTCTTAGAGGGATACAATAAACGAGAGCTTTGAGAGAACAAGTTGTCACTTCGAGTTGAAAATGTCAGCTCGATTGGAGCATGTAGTCAAGTAGGCATCTGTGGTACATCAATATTTTTGACTCATAGACACAAGTAACCAACTCATGGCTACAGACCAATACAAGGCAGATCCATGGGAGGAATAAATAAGCATGGCTACTAGAATACAATGTAGATCCATGTGATAGAGGACTCAAACTTGGACATAGCTACCAGACATACAACATAGATATATGTCATACAGACACAAATTTGAGCATAGGCACGACCATACAAATGTGGATCCATTCTAGATGTACAAAACTCCATCGCAACCTGGGGAAAAGCAATGATCGCTTTAAACAAATACCCAGGGTCTTCATCTCGTCTTCCACAAAGTATGATTCTATCCATGTGATTACAATGATCTAAAGTCGAACATGGTAGAAACCACTTGATTACCGGTCAATAATGTGAACCGTTAACAAGTGCGAGGGAGATCACCAGTGATGTTAATGATTCCCAAGGTACCCTAGTACAATCTACTGAGTGTGAATGGATGTCTTGATGTCGAACACTCGGTTGATTCTATCGATCAAAGGTCAATGATGTGAACCTATGTCGAGAACAAGAGGATCTGTCATTAAGGCATATAGATCTCAAGGTTCTAAGTTTTTGTTTCTAAGACTAGTTCTCGGATGATGAGCTGATGTCAACGAAAATAGTCTCATCGAAGGAGGGACATGATGAGTCCCACATCGACGACACGAAACTCTGAACATAGTTCTAGAATGATGTGAAGGTAGTAACCATAGGAATGACTCAAAAGTACTGACACAGAGACTGTTTTGACTGCAAAGGTAAACTTCTTCAACTTCCCTTTGAACATCGGGCAGCACTACAAAAGACTTGGTAGCATGAATGAACGAGACAAAATCACGATGCGAGAGTGGACAATGCATTCTTTTGAAAGACTCAAAGGAGTGACATGACTCATGAAAGTGGATCGTCATGGAGATCAGCTGAATACCCAATTGACTGAAATGATATGCAGACAAGTGCCATGTTCAAAGGTAACGACAAACTATTGCCATTTATTTGCAAAATGATTCCCTTCCCATTTTCCCCATCATGATCGATGAGTGCCTCTTTTCAGTTTTACGAGTTCAAAGAGGGTAACAAACACTCAGTATAGCTTGTCTGAAGACAAGTCCAAACTCATATGTTTTACCAACCTAAGAGAGGAGGGGTTCATTCCCAAAACGGGTCTCTCAATGCTTAATTTAACGAGTCCAATGAAAGAAAACTCGTTATCGTTCATGTTTAGAGAGTCTGAACGATTACGGAAGAAGACTCCAAAAGGGTCCTTTTTCGTATGATTTAATCCCTAAGGCTCGAAGAAGTGTAAAATCATACCTTAGAGAACTCTTCCAGTCATGATTAGCTAGAGTGTTCCTTTTTCGTAAATAGTCTATCTGAACCGAAAAAGAAATAACCTACCGTCGGAAAGACGACTCTTCAAATGCTTTAACGAGTGTGAAGAAGACAATATCGCTTGACAATCTTTTCGTATTTATGGAGCCTAAAAAGAGTTTAAAGAGGAATTCATTAGGTTTCTTTACACAATGTGGACTTTTACGAGCCTGGAAAGAATAAAAAATGGACTCAGACCTTTGATACTAGGTTTCAAGAGCGTGAACAAAGTGTCATAACAAATGCTCATCGACTTTTTCCGTTTTATGGTAGTACGAAAAAGTCATAAAAAAACTCCCAAAAATTTACCACTGTGGTTCTTCTATCCTGCAATCGACTCAAAAACAAGTGTTAAATGTGCACATAACTTAACATTAAGGGATAATGACTGATAAATTTCGAATAAAAGGTGATTTTAAATCAAAACTATAGCATGTCAGACTCAAAAATGTGTATAAAAGTCATGTAAATAGTGAAAAATCAAATCATTTTACTATTTACCCATAGTGGAGAGCATTTGGAGCACTTTCCTAGTCAGAACTTCAGTTGATGATATCGGGAGTTTCCACTACTGGATTTGAGCGCTGTCAGTTCAAGGTAACAGTTAAAACCCTACTATTTCTTTTCATAGTCTTAATTTTTTATTTTGATGGGATTTTGGGCTTGTATGGCAAGCCCTAAAACCATGGGAATGGGCACCGTTCTTATCCCTTGCGGGATACGCGGTACCTTGCTAGAACTGTGCCTAAACCAAGGGTCACAGGCGGTGCCACCGCCTGTCTTCAACAGCGCACAGGTGGTACTGGCCATGAAGATTTAAAAATGATAACACAAGTAAAAATAAATCATTTCTTTGGATTTAAATGATTAAGGATGATTCTAATATGTGTTATGATTGTTTTTGGCAGGTTTTTGCTGATTAATCATGGTGATATGGAAAGAAAGACAACATGACAATGATGATGCTTTCGCTGAAAGGAATGCGGGTTGTATAGTTGCATTACGAGACTGTGGGCTCTTGAAATTCTTTCGAACCCCTAGCATGGTATCACATGAGCGGTTGCTAGAACACATTCTCCGAATGTGGAATCTGGAGCAGCAACACTTTAAGGTTGGAGCTCATATCTTGATAGTAGAGGTAGAGGACATCTACTTCTTGACTGGACTCTCGAGACGGGGTGCCCCCATCTCACTGACAGGTTCCCGAGGAGGGGATATTACCACCCAAGAGTTGATAGACTATCATTGTATCCCAAGGACGAGGACATCGAGGAAGAAAATCCCCATAAAGGTAGTGATGGATGGACCTCTATGGACTGTCCTATTTACTATGCAGAGAGTGGTCAGGAATCAGGGTGTGCACTAGAATTCTAGGGCACACATTTTATATGCCATAGAGGCCATGGCACCTACAGTATTCAACTGAGTGGAATCCTTGCTTCCAATATTCAAAGATTAGCTAACTAAGTGTCGACAGTGAGAACTGAAGCATTTTGGCTTTAGTTCCATTCTAGCCTGCTTCTTCTTTGAGCGAGTACCATAGATGAGACCTCAGGTGGTCTTCACAAAGCTGAGAGTGCAGGACCCCCGTATGCTGAGGTGGGTCCAGATTATGGCTCATATTGGAGCGGGCAGGGGGAAGGTGAAGTTTGGTGAACCATTCTTCAGATGGCTCTGAGATCAGATCCTCATGGTGGAGGATTATGCTTATGCAGGTACGGAATTCAGCAGAGACCTTGACCTACTGCTCCCACCTAGCAAATAGTGGGGTGACATCGGTAAGAAGCAAGAAACCCTAAAAAGGATAAAATGTTTTTATTTTTTTTGATGTTTTATATTTTTTTATGTTAAGTAACGAGACCTAAAAATCTTCATGCAGACTTTGGAGCAGCATGACCTGGGGGAGCTTCCCCATTGGATAGACGAGCTGGAGGCCTCTTTGTACCACAAGGCGATGATATCACCGGGGAGTTAGAGGAAAACCTGGAGAGGTTGACCTTGGATATCCCTGACGCTTCCATTGATGACCTCCCTCTGAGGTATCAGAGACCTATAGTGGGAGTATTGGGGTCGATTTAGTACGCTGCTACGTAGAGTAGCTTGGGCAGTGATGTGCTACCACGAGCATCACTAGACATTATGTGTATGAGATATCTACTGAAAGATGACAGCTTCAGGATTCTGTATGGTGATTTTTGCCTAAAATCCTGCGTGCTTCAGATGAGGTCTCGTGACCTATTTTTTGTAAACATGTTCATATATATATATACAAACTTTTACCCGGTGTTTATATGTCTCAAATGGTGAATGCGTTTTACATGAGTTTTATGTGTCTTTAATTGTTTATTTACAATGAACCATATTTGATTTAATGTCATGAATGGGCAATATGCCAATCTAGGATGTAATTAGCTAATGAGTCAGCAACTACATTATGTTCCCTAGGGATATGCCTATAAGTGATGGTTTCAAATGATCTTTCCAACAAGCGTACCCTCTGGAAGAGGCAGAGAAGCACAGGATTTCTAATCGTATAAACATGGTTTAGATGACAAACCATGAGTTGTGAGTCCATCAAGACTACCAGATTATGAACATCGTGGGAGACAGCTTTAGTCAGAAGACCTATGACTGCTCGATACTCGACGATGTTATTGGTAGTGGGACCAATACAAACCGCTCCTGAACTAACCAAATCTTCAGCTGGGGAATAGAAGACCCAAGCAACTGAGGCGATATTCAAGGTGTGGTGGCAAGCACCATCAGCAAAGCTGTAGAAAGCCATCTGCTCTGCATGACCAAAACATGGTATAAACAGATGCAGACACTAAACTCAAAACCATATTGAAAATACTAAAAGCGCACTGAAATTCAAGCAATATACATATATACAAGATACTATCCAAGAAAGACCTAGGCATAGTACCTCTTCAGGTACAACCCATTGTGAGTTTTCCCTAAAGGGATTCCATTGTAGTCAATGAGCTTGTAGGCCCCTTTCTCTAAAACTTTAGAAATGACGAAAGGACCATAACACATGGACTCGAACTTTCCTTTCCCTAGTTTGTCATATCGTTGGTCATAAGTCAAAACTAGGTCACCCTCATTAAAGGCACGAGGTTGGACGGATTTATCATACTGCGCCTTGATGCATTTCTAATGTGCCTCATTAGCCAAGGCAGCATCTCTTCGAGTCTCATCAAGGTTATTCAAGTACAAAAATATTTCTTCCTCTGTGGAAGTGTCTGGGAGAAGTTCGATAGTAAGTTGTAAAGACAGAATTTGACATTGAATTGGTATGATAGCTTCGAGTCCATAGACAAACTGGAATGGTTTGAAACCAGTAGCTATTTTCACCAAAGTCCTATAAGCCCATAGAGCGAAGAAAAGAATGTGGTGCCAGTTGGATTTATGATCTCCAACCATCTGACGAAGCATAGTTTTCAAAAATTTGTTAATGGCCTCTACCTGACCATTATCTTGTGGATAATATGGCATAGAGTTTCCATGGCAAAAACCTCACTTGGAACTCAGTTCCTCCATCATTTGATTATGAAAATGTGATCCATGATCAATAACGATGGACTGTGGGACTCCAAATCTAGCTATGATATGATTGAACAAGAAGAGAGCGACAGTCTTACCATCTTCTGGATATGTAGGCATGGCCTCAGCCCACTTTGTAAAATAGTCCACAGCTACGATGATGTAACTATGCCCCCCAACTGAGGTAGGCTTACAATGCATAAAGTCAATCCCCCACTTGGAAAATGGGCCAACGACAATGACGGGGTGTAGCGGAGCAGGATGTGTGCACTTTTTGGGATAAAAATGTTGACAAGGTGGGCATTTCTTAACAGCCTCATGACAGCCTTTGAAGACTAAAGGCTAGAAATAGCCAGCACGAAAAATTTTCTGGGTTGTAGCCATCCCAGATAAATGACCGCCACATGCTCCGGAGTGGCAATCATTCAACACATGTTCAACATCCTAATGGGTGAGGCATCGCTGGAGAATAGAATCGATCCCATGTCTATACAAGGTATCATTCAGGATGAGGTAGTATTTCTTGTGGTGACGGATACGGCAGCCATCGTAATGGGATAAATGCAGCTGAAATCGTTGTGTTTGGAAATAAATAAGAACATCTCCATACCATGGATCGGTAGTGCTGATCAGGAATAGAAATTCATCGGGAAATGAATCACTGGGCTCAGATTCTGTTGCAGCACAGGTAAGATCACACATGATCTCGGCAAAGACCAAGTATTTGTTTGATGTGGCTTTGGCAAATTCCAGATCAAAATCTTGTAGTATGACTATCCATTGGGAGTACTTGCCCCCGAGTACCTGACAAGTCAGGATGTAATACATAGGGTTCTGGTCTGCCAATACCGTGGTTGTGCGGAGCAAAATGTAGTGACAAAATTTTTGTACAGCAATAACCGTGGCCAATGCTAACTTCTCCACACATGAATATCGGGTTTCATAATCCATGAGATTCTTACTCACATAGTAAATCACGTGCTCCTGACTGTTGGGATTTTCCTGCACCAAAACCATAGCAATGGTAGTAGCGGAGGCAGTAATATATAAGATAAAATCCTTTGAATAATCTAGGGGGTGTATCACGAGTGAATGAGTTAGAGTGTGTTTGAGATTATCAAAGGCGCATTGGGCTTGGTCATCCCAAAAGAATGGAGTGTCCTTTTTAAGGAGATGCATATAACTGTGCGTTTTCTTTGTGAAATTGCACACGAAATGATGGAGAAATTTTGCCTTCCCTTGCAAAATTTGGAGTTCAAGGAGATTAGTTGGGGTTGGTAGAGCCAAAATGGTAGCAATTTTCAAAGGGTCAATCCGGATGCCATCCTTCCAGACCACAAAGCCTAACAGACGTCCCGTTTCAACACAGAAAACACATTTATGCATATTGAGCCATATATTATAATGACGACATCTTAGGAAAATATCTCTAAGATGACCAGGGTGGTCCTCCCATCATTGTGAATGAGCAGGGAGTTCGTCAAGGTACGGTTCAACAATATTTTTAATATCGTGAAACGCATAGGACATCACATGCTGGAATGTGGCTCCAACATGTTTCAATCCAAAAGGTAACTTCTTATATGGAAAGGTTCCCCATGGGAAAATGAATGCCAACTTGTGTTGATCGGTGGGTAATATCTCAATTTGATTATAGCTAGAGAAGCCATCCATAAATGAGAAGATGACACTTCCAGCACAGTTGTCGATAATTTGATCGATGTGCGAAGTAGGAAAGTTGTCCTTGGGACAAGATTTATTCAAATCCCTAAAATCGATATAGACTCTAATGGTGCTCTGCTTTTTATTGACAGGGACAACGTTCGATACCCATTCCATCAGGGGTACTGGATAAATAAACCCAGCTTTGAGAAGTTTCTCAATTTCAGCTTTAATAGCTGCGGCCTTCTGTGGATGGACTTGCCTTAGTTTTTGCCTGATAGGATTGGCTGTGGGATAGGTTTTAATCTTGTGGACCACAATGGATGGGTCAATCCCCGGAATTTCTTCGTAGGATCAGGAAAAAATATCATGGAACTCTTTGAAAAGTGCCCTGTATGCTTTAGATTCATCTGCCAAGCAGTTCTGCCGAACATGAACATGCTCGATGGTACCAGACTTGGCTGATATGTTAATCGGATTCGTCTAAGTAATGTTTCAAAGGTTTCATTCAGAATCGGTGTCTTGCAACAATATGGGACTTTGGGGTATGTTGACAATATCAGCGGGAAACAGGGATGCATAATCATGGTTAACCAAAATGGTGTTGGGGAGGAACATGGATATATGATGGTGATCCTCCCAAATGGACTCATCTGTACTCATGATCTCCATAATAGACTCGTCAAAAGGAAAAGTCTCAGAGAGATAATCTAGAACATGAAGAGTTGGTTCTAACCAGTAAGGTAAATGGTAAGGATCCGAAGCCACTAGATGAAGGTCATCAGTGTGATCATCGGAAAGGGTTTGAATTGTGTAATACATTGCTTCGTGTGAACTCAACGAGGTGGAATCAACAACTTGTTTGCCCTTAGGCTCACAATCAAATGAGGAAATCATATGGACTGTCGCAGAATCCGTGTTAGGAGGAGTGGATGTAAAAATCCCCATAAGGGATGAATCCTTCAACATGCCTACCCCAATCGAATGGTAAGGAGGAGGGTATTGGCCTAACATGGGGATGTTATTAGCCGTAGAGGTAGTAACATCTGGCATGCAGAAATCAATCTAGTCAATAGTAACAATTCTCCCTAGATGTGGAAATTGGACTGTTCGGAATACTGTCAAAGCGACAACAACCATGGCATAAAACCAATTTCTTCCAAGAAGGAGGTTGTAATCTAACGGGGCATCTACCACTTCTACTTGAATAGAAACAGTTTTTCCTCCAAGCTCGACTGCGAGAGATGATATGAGACCATGGGGCTAGAAACCTCGTCCATCAAAGGCCTTGAGAGTTGTAGGTGATGTTACAAGCTCGGGAGAGCTGAGAGCTTTCCAACAAGACAGCGACAAAACCGAGGTCGAAGCTCCTTCATCTAGTACTGTTCTAAAAACCTTCTTTCCCACTACTTTCGTAATGATCTCAAAAAAAAATTTATGAGGTAGCCTGGACTTATAGTTCTCAATATTGAAATGAATTAAATTAGTATTATCCGGGTCTAAAGCTCCTAATGCAATTAACAAGTTTTTGTGCTGTGTAGGTGTTGCTGCCACAACCTTTTCCCCGACTTCAGTTTTTCACTTAAATTCTGGGACCCCTCCTTATCTTGATTTACTTGGATCTAAGGTTGAAATTTTGGCGTCTTCGAGTATCTTTGCTTTAAAGTTGAGCGTCCGTCTTGTTGGCTGGTTGCGTTCAGTTCAATGTGAGTCGCGAGATCGGTTTTAACACTTTTAAGAGTGTGAAGGTTTACCTTAGCGAAATTTTTGGTTTTTGGCCTCATTTGAGCCTTAGCGCTGTTAATTCTTCCCTTTGGATCGGGCCTCTTTTGGAAGAAGTGGAGTCTTATATCACTCGCCGTTGCGGCTCTTAGACCAAAGTCTCCGTCCGATCCACTTCTCTCCGACGCCCGATTCGGGTTGTGAATCGCTTGCCCCAGAGTTCCGGTTCACCCGACGTTGCGGCTGGGGAGATAAAGTCGGGCCCTGACGTGAGTTTCACCCGACACCCGAACTCCGCCTTATTTAGCCTCCATCGCCCTTTTTGTAGCCTGCGTTCCGTCCACCGTTGCGGGTGGCAGAGTAGTCTGTCATCCGATCCACTCCTCTCCACCGCCCGATCACCTACGACGCCCTTGTTTCCGCTCCCCCTCTTCTGGCACTCCTCCGCCGTTGCGGCTCCTAGAGCCTTATCCCATCCGGTGTAAGAACCTTGTCTCATCCGATCTAAGAACTGCCTGACTGCCGATTTACCTTTTCGTTGCCGTTCCGAGCCTCCGCAGCTCCTCACCCGGATGAACTAGGCTAGCTCGTTGTGAATATATCATTATAATTTTAAAATTATGGATGCCTAATGTCTGAATTCAATGGATAATGCACCAAGTTTGTATGCAGAGATCATCTCATGAATCGCTGAAGCAGAGCATCGCGCCGGAAAGGACAACGTGAACGAATGACCGAGGCGCCGTTGGGACATGTTTTTTTAGCGGTTACTGTCAGAAAATAAACGCCTGTGGAAATGATGGAGAAGGTGAAACGACCAGGAAAGAAACTGAATCGTCAAGGGCATTGAAAAGACGCGTTGAGGGGACCCAGAGGAGATGAGTTGGAGTTTAAATAATGGGAAGCTGGATGAAAGGGGGGCTTTTTCCCTTAGAAAATTTTGTAATTGTTGACTTGTAAGAGGAACTATTTCGTTTTGCGAAGTGAACTGCAATTTTGTCTGCTGGAAAGAGTAAAGAAGTGAAATGTACCAATGCTATTCAATGAATAATGCTGAAGAAGAACTATTTCGTGTTCAGCTGTATTTCATGCGCTGTAAGGATATTTGATGTTTCGAACCTAAGTTCTTGTTAATTATTCTGCAGTCTTTTCTGGGATGCATTTGCACTATGCGCAATAATGGTTGTTATAGAATGATCGGCTAACTGGTTATTTGAATATTTGTAGTTTTCATGTGCTGTGGGAAAAGTATCAGCTATCTGTGATTTTTATTACCGTATGTGATTTTGTATTGCTCAGTTAAGATGATAGCCTCGCTCCCTAGGGATAGTTTAGATAGTTAGTTATTTCTGTCCGTATCTGGTTTGTTTGCTTGTGAGCATAAGACGAGAGGTAAGAACCTGCGCATCACTTTGTGACCGCCCCCTGCATTTAAACCATCCTGCATTTAATTAGGCACGTGTATATCATTCCTTTAAGTCAAAATACAAAAACTCGGTGGGCCGGGCCGCAACCGGTAAAGCCTTTGTTAGTTACTTTGACCTACGGTAGCCGGACTGCAAACCAGACGGATTCCCTATACCAAACAGTCAGCGGGCTAGTTGGGAACGTTGATTGGGGAGAATCCCTTACTGTTGCCGCCTGCGAGTTTCCAGGCCTCAACAGTTTTGGCGCTAGAAGGAGGGCCGCCAGTGCATGGCTGGCCGAGGAAACCCATTTTCCCGAGAATATTCCGCTGGTTACAGTTCTGGTAGTAGTGTACCACGCAATTCAATTCCGGAAGAAGAAGAAAGAGAATATCTGTACCCTGTCCGCAACGAGATTGTTAACGATCTGAGAAGACATACCAGGGCATAATTAAAGAAGATTGGAGGATTGCCTGTCATTCCCGAATTGCCTAGAAGAGAATACAAGAGGAAAGACCGTCCTCTAAGAGAAGACTCGGTGTTGGTTGGAGACTGGCAAGAACTGGTAGAGACTGCCTTACAAGAAGTAGAGCTACCTTTGAATCAAGAAGGCCCTGAGACTCATTACACTTCTCCTATTCACACCCCAGTTGGTTCACCTCCGCACTCTCCACCTCGACTAATGGCAGCAGCTAACGCAAACCAGCCACCTAATCCTCCAAACCCCCCACCTGCATGGAAAGCCATATCACCTCTGAATCTGACCGCGCCTTTGCACGACCTACCTCAAGCCTTCGAAAAGTTATTGCCTAAGTTTGATCCCAATGAGAAGATATTGGTAGACGACCACTTGCAGAGTTTTAATTTGGCTATAGAAGGATTACGGGCAGGGGAGCATGAAGATGTGGTTTGTAGACTCTTCCCACACACCCTTAAAGGAGCCGCTGCCTCTTGGTATTTCGG
>LPNX011111585.1:15051-118444 GCA_001517045.1 Pseudotsuga menziesii
GAGAGAGATTATGGATTAGGTGTTTAGAGAGATAAATATAAAGAGAAAGAGAGAGATATTGGGTTTATGGGTTTAAAGAGAGAGAGAGATCAAGGGCTTTACATAGAAAGATATATGCAGTTAGGGGTTTATATATATAGGCAGAGAGGGGGGGTTAGGGGTTTAGAGATTGAGAGATTGGTGGATAGGGGTTTAGAAAGAGATAAATCTTAGGGATTAGAGGTTTAGAGAGATTATTAGTTATGGTTTTAGATAGATATTTAGAGAGAGAAAGAGAGAGGTTTGGGTTTATGGGTTAAAGGCTAAGATAGATAGAGAGAAAGATTTGGGGTTAGGTTTTAGATAGATAGGAAGATAGATAGAGAGATAGAGTGATATTAGTGTCAAGGATTTTAGAGAGAGATAAAGAGAAAACGAAAGATATGGGGTTAGGGGTTTAGAGAAAGAGAGATTGAAAGTTAATTGTTTAGAGAGACAAACATATTCAGGACTAAGGGTCTAGAAAGAAAATATAATGGGAATTAAAGGTTTAGAGAGAGAGAGAGAGAGAGAAAGGGAGAGTGAAAGAGATTGGGTTTAGGGTTTCAAAGAGAGATAGAAAGAGAGTGTGAGACAAATAGAAAGAGAGAGATTAGGGGTTAGTGGTTTCCCTAGAGAAAAAGAGATTTAAGATTAGGTATTTTTAAAGAGAGACATTGGAGGTAGATAGAAAGAGAGATATTAGGGGTTAGCGGTTTCCCTAGGGAAATAGATTTGAGATTAGGAATTTTTAAAGAGAGACATTGGAGGTGAGGGGTTTAGAGAGAGAGAGAGAGAGACATAAAAATAGAGAGATTAGTGGTTATGGGTTAAGAGAGAGCAGAAGAGAGAGATTGTAGGTTTGGGTTTTAGAGAGAGAGTGAGACATTCCTTCTTAGAGGAATAGAGAGAGAGAAAGATCGATTGGGGTTAGGGGATTAGAGAGATAAAGAGAGATTGGGGGCTAGGGTATTAGAGAGATAGAGATCCTGATGGTTTGGTGTTTCGAGAGAGATAGAAATATAAGGAGAGAGAATTAGGGTTATTGTTTTAAAGAGAGATATTGGTGTTTAGGGATTTAGAGAGAGAGAGAGAGAGCCATTAGGGGTTATGAATTGAGAGAGAGAGGGGCTTAAAGTTTTACAAAGAGAGATTGGGGGTTAGGGGTTTAGAGAGAGAGGGATAAAAAGATAGATATTTTTGGTTGAGGGTTTAGAGAGAGAGATTATATGTTAGGAGTTTAGATAAATAGAGAGATAAAGATCAAGTTTTAGGGCTGTAGAGAGAAATATTAAGGGTTAGGGGTTTTTAAATGGAGAGAGAGAGGGATTAGGGTTTATTTTTTTAGAAAGATAGAGATAAATAAGGGATTAGGGGTTTAGAGAGAGAGACAATGGGGGGTTATAGGTTTAGAGAGAGTGTGTAGTTTATAGGTTTAGAGAGAGATATTGGCAATTAGTGGTTGTGTGTGTGTGTGTGAGAGAGAGAGAGAGAGGGAGAGGGAGAGATTTGAGTTTAGGGGTTTAGAGAGAGATATTGTGGGCTAGCGGTTTGGAGAGAGAGAAATAGAAAGACATAAATTAGGGTTTAAGGGTTTAGAGAGGGAGAGATTGGAGTCTAGGGGTGTAGAGAGAGTGAAAGATTGAGTTAGGTATTTAGAGAGGGAGAGAGGGAGAGGGAGAGAGAGAGATATTGGTGGGTATGAGTTTAGAGAGAGAGACAGATTGCGGGTTAGGGTTTTGGAGAGAGATTGCAGGTTAGGGTTTTGGAGAGAGAGATATTAAAGGTTAGGTGTTTATAGAGAGAGATTAAGTTTAAGGTCTTAGAGAAATAAATAAAAAGAGGGATATTAGGGGTTAGTGGTTGAGAGAGAGAGAGAGAGAGAGAGAGAGAGATTCAGGGTAGGGGTGGGGTTTAGAGAGATTCAGGATTGAAGTAGTTAAGATAATTTCATTATGGTGTTATATAAATTTACAAGGTTTTCTGACTTCTAAATGTTAAAATATGTAGGATTTATAAGTGTTATGTTATAAAAGTTATTGGTTAGAATTTATATGGATTGGACGATATAGTGGCTAAAGTAACTAAGGTTAAGAGGAGTCAAGTGTGATAGGGGTTAAAGTTATAATTTCCAAGGAAAGAGATCCTAACTCCTAGGTTGCATGAATAGAGTGTCTACAAAGGCGGGTCCCTCGTTAGACCACTTTAAAAACCTTTTGTATGCATGGTCGACCACCCATCTTGGGGCGTACTAGGAGGGCTTCTCTGGGAGTTACCTCCCTCCACCTATTACTAGCGCAACGGCGTCCCAGTTTCCAGCTACAAGAAAGGCACATGTGTCAAGATACCGAGTTAGGAAATTGTTTCCACGCAATTTCCCAAAATGGTCCTTTGAAAACACTCTACACAAGACTTTTAATAAAACCCTATGGTCAACATACTAATGCAATTAGTATAAGAAAATGTATACAAGTTAATATTCATAAAAAAAACAAATATTTTCTACAATCTTATTCCCACTTAAATATTCCAATTAAACTTAAATATATAAAACAAAATATCCTTAACCATAAAACAACCTTTGAAAATACAATTTATCATCATCAAAAGTAAACAACATAGCAATTTATAATATAACAAAACTTTAAACTATTTCAAAACTTAGATGAAGAAAACTTTAAATTATTAATTGGAATTGTAAAGTATTTCAATACTGAAAAAGAAAAAAAAATCAAAATTATTAACCAATATAGCATTAAAAACAACACATCATAATCCTAACTACCATAAAATTTACATCCCACATCTCATAAAATTTTACCCATAAAGAGAAATACAAAAAAGTAAGTGTTTATTTCTAATTCCCAATGCTCACTTAAAATACTAAAAAGAAACAATCTTAAAAGTGAACTGTACACACTTTAAATTGTTAAAAAGAAACAACTTGTATTTCTATGTATGAATAGTTAACACGATTTGTACTCGTATTCTATGAGTTAAGAAAAATCTATGAAATTGGCGTTTTCTATATTAAATCATTGTAATAGCTAAGAATTCTATGAGACTCTATGGTTTGGTAATCACTTCGTTTTTAGGAAGGAAAAAAATAAGCTCCAAAAATCAGCTCTGGAGTTTGACTAATGCCATTGGGAAACTTGAATGGATGGTTTATAAGTGTTATAAAAAAATAATATGAATTTTTCCTAATAGATTTAGCCCGAAAATTATAGTTCACTCAAATAATGATCCTAGCATGTGGATGTTTTGCTATAAATTCACTCAAATCATGATCCCACCATGTGGACTTTTTCTTTCTAGAATGGCTGTTTGGAATCTGAACACTGAGCTGATTGTTGGAGAGGTTCAGAGAAGGTTTGTTTGGAATCGTTTGGTGTATTTTAGCAAGGTTTATTTCCATGAGAGCCCCGGAGGGCCCTAAAGTAAAGTAGAAGGTACAGAGACAGAGAACTCATTATTGCTTACATCTACTATAACAAGGAGCAATGCATTCCCAATTTCTCAAGGCAAGTTTGGTCCTGTTGATTCCTTGACCCATTTCCCCCCAAAACTATTGAAACTCAAATCAATTATGGTGGGATGGTATCCTACTTGTAAGATTGTTATTGTTTACTTGGAAATGGTTCAAGAATGAACAGTTTCCATATGATTTGGGAATATCATTGGTAAAGAAATTTACCCTTTTACACATATCAGGTGAGACCATTCTCTAACACATCTATGCTATGAAATTTTTGCAAACTACTGAGGATTTGGGGTAATCGACCGAGATAAATCTGACCAATAAATCTGAGAGTATTCCTGTACAGAGATAAATCTGACCAATACTGGAACTCGCCAAACTAATTGGGAATTTTCCCTTAGATTTTTGTTTTCATGGAGGTTAAGATTTTTGTTTTCATGGAGGTTAAGAGATAAAAAAAAGGGGTCTGTATTCTGTTTCTGTAAAAGGAAGGGAAACGTTGCCAGGGAAAACACACTCCCAAGACAACCAAAACTAACTTATCACATCTATTTTAGAAGATAGAAAATTTTCATTAAAAGACACAATCAAAACTAATTTATCACATCTAGTTTAATCTATTAATTGATTTTCGTTTCTAAAATGAAAATTATCAAGCTAGTTACAAATAAAATAATTATATGTTTAATTTGATCTACTAATTTTTTTTTCTTTCATTAATCTTATAAACCAAATTATAACAAAAACTAACTCAACAATAATTTGATCTATTAATTGATTCCCTTTATCTATAATGATGAAAGCTAGCAAGCTGGTTACACCAAAACAATTTATTAATTTATTTTCTTAATCTTGAGAAACTAGAATATTAATATACTAACCTTTACTTGTGCATATGAACAAATATCACATTATTAAGACCAAATGATTCCGGTCTTCTTTGCCATCATCCAACCATAAGTCCCGTCTTTCTTCTCTGCGATCATACATAAGTCCCATCTTCTTCTGTGATAATCCAGAACAAATAAGTCGTGTTATCTTCTATAATTGTATTCAAATGTATTAAAAAAACAAAATAATTTCAATGATAAATCCTAAAAATACTGCAACTCTGATAGTATTAAGAAATCCAAAAAAAGTAAGAATATGAACATACTAACAAATGATACACATATAAAATAATAAAAAATTGATTAAATTTTATTTAAAAGCAAATAACAATAACAATAACAAGTGTGTTAGAGTGAAATGAGCAAAATAGATAAGCACCGAGTAGAATCATACCCTTTGTAATAGAAAACCCACTGCAAATAAAGAGTGACTATGCCTTCTCTACTCTTCTGCTTATACTGGAAAGCTAACAGTGAAAGTTAGATAATCACACAAGAATTTCCTTAGAATCGTGACTCTACAGCCTTCGTACGTATCCAGCAAGGCAGATCACAATCAACTCTCTGAAAATGTGCAAGCTCTAAGCCAAAACCTTTAAGTTATTAACAGAAACATTAAACTATTTCAACTTTAACATTTAAAGAAATCAAAATTATTTTGAAAAAAAAAGCTGAATTTACATCACATTTCATAAAATTTCACATAATAAACAATATGAAAAATTAAATGTTTATTTAAAATTAGTAAAAAATATGAAATTTGCATTATGATTAATGAAAACATAAAAGATAAATAAAATTAAAATAAACACAAAAGTTATTTATTAAATTAAAATATATAGTTAAGTTAAATTTACAATTAAAAAAAACTAAATATTATTATAAAACAAATTCTAAATAAGTAAAAATGTATATATATAATCTTAATATCATATTTTTATGATGTGATATTATAAAAAACATTAAATGCAAAGAACTCTATAGTTTAATCTGATAAAATAATATCAAATTCATAGTAACTTTCGAGGAGATGCAATTCTTGGTCAATTTCTTTACACTAAGGGTAAAGCAATTCATTTGGATTAAATTGTAAGTTAATTATAAAAATTATTTTGAATATTAAAATTTATGAAAAGTAATTTAAATATTAATTTGTATATTTGAAAAATAAAAATAAAATATAGTTTTCTAAAATAAAATGTGAAATGTTTATAGTTAAATTTTATTAAAAACTATGACATATATTAATAGATTTATTCAAGTTTTTTAATCAATTTTAAATTTTAATAAATCTTTTAATATTAAAAAGAACCTCTTAACCTAAAATTTTTATTATATCTTAGAAAACTATATATAGAATAAAATGATAGCAAATCTGAATATAAATATATAGATATATAATTAGATTTAACGTAAAAGTTTTATTATACCTTAGAAAACTATATTTAGAATAAAATGATAACAAATCTGAATATAAATATATAATTAGAAACTTGAAACAAATTTAATTAAATTAAAATACATTATAGTTTCAATATTGAGAGCAATAGTGCCTTTGTGTGGGTTGAAGCTAGTTTTTGCTAAGAAAAGGTATTATTTTTCGTTGGCTGAAAGTAGAGACACTGTACCCAAGATGTGAATAGTCAAAGATGTTACGGTGAAAGTAAATTCATTATTAATTATTTTCTTGATGAAAATAATCTCCGTTACCAATTCATTTTGAATTTATGAATGTAAACCAATTAAATTTTTGTGAGATCACCTGCTAAACGTGTCACATCTATTTTTACAAGTCCATTCTACACTTGTAAAGGTAAAAACAAAAACGTGTAAGGGTAAAAACAAAAACTAACACTGTTATAACAAAATGCAATTAAATTTTGGTGTTTTCGATGGGAAATAACATACTAAACTTGTCATAGTTATTATCACACGTCCAGCAAAAACTAATATTGTTATAACAAATGCTTCCCTTGAAAACAAAAACTAATACTGTTATAACAAAATGCTGGTAAGTTTTTCTAATAGATATTTTCCTAATAAATTGAAACTATCCCAGTTAAGACCGGAAGCATAACTTTTAAGGGATGCATTGTTTTATGTAGTGAGCCAACTCTCCTAACCTACTAGGCTATGTCAAAAAAACTGGATGTTATTCATTCACAAAGTATTAAGGAAAACATCTTTAAGTAGTGCAAGATTTAAGTATTTTTTAAACTAGATTAAACAAAATAGATGATAAAATTTATTGTTAAGTTTTTTTGTACTTAGATAGTAAAGAGAAGTTTGAATTTAAAAATAATAACAATAAATTTAGACACTAACCTAAATAACAATTATTTTTCGTACATAAATCCATCCAACAACCCGAATCCATTCAACAAGCCTTACTGGAGGAAATGATGACCCATCCAATACCGGAATACAAGATGGATTCCAAGAATTATTCCTCATTATTAGTTTTTAACCCTTTAAAAATGACCGTTATAGCAAAATACTATTAATTTTTTCTAATGGCCAGAGCTTAAATCATGATCCCACCATGTGAAGCTAGATTAGTTGAATTCGATAAACTATTTTCACCTGTAGTTAACATAACTACATCCGCTGCCCTTTCATTCTAGTTATCGAAAAGCGGAATTCTAGTTATCGGAAAGCGGAACTATAGTTATCGGAAGGCGGAACTCGATAAAGTAGTTTCAGCTGTAGTTAACATCCCTGGCCCCGGCCCCGGCCATTCATTCTAGTTATTAATAACCGGAATTCTAGTTATCGGCAAGGGGAAGGGAGGGAATTGATTAGAATTTCGCTATTGATCACGAACTATATAATAAAAAAAAATAAAAAAAAATGATATGTATAGTTTGATTATAAATGATATTTATAGTTTTCATTGAACTATCAAAAATTTGAATTGAACTATCAAAAATTTGAATTTGAATATGTAGTTGTTAGAATTTGAATTTAAATTTAAATTGACAGAATTCTAATTTGACTATGTAGTTGGTAGAATTTGAATTTGAACCTCTACTATGACATTTAGGTATTCTAATTTTGAATGTGAACCTCTACCATGAAATTTAGGTATTCTATCTATCTAATAGCAACATCAATAAGAGAGAGCTATCTATCTAGGTCAATTTCCTTACATCAATAAGAGAGAGCTATCTATCTAGGTCAATTTCCTTGCTAAACGTCTTAATAGAATTAAAATTTCTATTAAGAAACACATTTACAGCGAAAACCAGTTTATCAAATCTAATTTGATTTATTGATTTATTAACTAATTCTTATGTATGTACTAACTAAACCAATTTATAGATTTGATCTATTAACTAATTCTTATGTATGTACTAACTAATTCTTATGTATGTATAATATATTTGTAAAATAAAATCTGTATTCTTATGTATGTACTAACTATTTTTTATGTATATATAGTATATTTGTAAAAATCTATCAAAGTTTAATTTTATTTACTAATTTCATTAGAAAAATAGATGGAATAAAAAAAACCATAAATTAATATACCTACTTCTACATGTACATGATGGATGCATAATCAAGTCAAATAGATGAAATAAGAGAAACCATGGATTAATATACCTACCTCTACATGTGCATGATGGAAGGATAATCCAGTCAAGCCCATCTTTTGTGTTCATCTAACGATATAAACAAATGACAATGAATACAATAATCATTAAATTATTATAATAATGATAATACTAAAATAACAAATTAAGGCTAAAATAAATAAATAAAACCCTAAAATTAGTGCAATAAAACCCTAAAATTAGTGCAAGCACTCAAATAGTTAAAAAAATCGAATAAAATAAAAACATTATCTATATAAAAAACTTAAAAATATAAAAATATAGGTGGAGTGCTTAGGAAAGACCTCGACCTTGTCCCGAGTATTCTATCAAGGAAATCGACCGACTGCGTATTTCGTTTGTGCACCTTGACCATTTCTTCACTTTTTCAAGGATAAATGGTGACGGTATTTAAATAAAAATTATAAAGAAAATAATAAACGCTAAAATTAGCTGACTGCGCCGATATGCACACACATTATATGACAGTAGAAACTTGAAAAGGTTTTCAAAATCTTTAACGAGTATTTTGTCTATGCACCTTGACCATTTCTTCATTTATGATATCATTAGCAAGAAAGAAAAATAGAAAAGAAATAGTAAAGCCTCTCTAACTAAACAGTAATCCATTGTTATACGCAAAAGAAAATTTTATAAAGAAAAAAATGTAACATTAGTTCAACTATAATAATATTAAAAAAAATAGTAAGAAAAATAAGATAATCCTAAAATCATTGTACTTATTATATCTAAAATATCTTATACAAAATACAATTAGAACTATTAAAACAACAAACAATTGCTATACACTTAATATTTGCAGCAACAATCAACTAATATTTGCATACCTTACAAGTGAGACCTCACCACAAAGATGATGGCACCATATTGCTCAGACACCTTTCTCATACGCATAGCCATTAATTACATACACCTTTCTCATACGCATAGCCATTAATTACTGCACAAAATCAACAAACCAAATAACAGATCTAAATTCCAATAATATTAATGAATCGTTTTCAAAAGAAATATAGTAACAACAGATCTGAGTTCCAATAATATGAACGCCAATAAAAAATACGAGGTAACCTAAGGACGGAAACGGATTAATTACTGTACGAGAACAAATGTGAAGAATATGAGTAGAAACCCAATGGAAATAAAGAGTGAAACAGATCGTAAAATGGGAAGCTAACCAATGGAAAAAAAATGCAAATAAAGAGAGACGGTGCTTTCTCTACGGTTTATAATGGGAAGCTAACCTTCAAAATTCAATAGCACAGAGCCTTCTCTATGAATTAAGAATATTAGGGGAAAAATGATCAATCCCACCGTGGGAATCCCATAACCCAAACTGAATCCAACTCTCTCCTGAATATATATGAGAATAGTATGTCCAATCAACATCCCAAATATTTGCTGTCTGGCGGTCAAAAGATCATTCCCTGCATCAGATAGATCTTTCTTACCTAACATAGCTAACAGGAAATTTTTTATATAAAATTTGATGGCAATGTCTAGATAATTTGATTCTACCACACACAATTATTTTCTCATGTACCCATCATACAGATTGATTAATTTGAAACCCATAAAATGTCTGAAAATACACAATTATAAAGCTAGAAACCTTATAATTTGTTTTGTAGGGCATTGCTGAAAAAACTTATAAAAACCAAACAAATTAGTGAAATATAAAGGAAAGAGATGAGATGCGCACCCATATATAATAAATACAGGAAGACACTGCAAATGTCTAATAACCTCCCCAGTGAGTGTCTGCGCAACCATATATAAATTCATGAAGACATTCCTTGAAGAATTCGAAATTCCCTCAAGGAGTAAATCATCAAATTGGAGATAGTAGCATAGATATCCATCCTTAATAGAAAACTAATAGAAACAAAAACTTAAGAATTCATCTAGTACGAATTTGTAACTTGCCTTGGGATTCTTTCAAATCTAGCAGCCAGAACGGGTCACATTAACGGCCAACAACTGAGCCACTGCAAGATCTATTGTAGCAATAGCCATGGAAGCCCCTGAGCATCCTCTCCTTCATGTCATGCGCATATACATTCCGACCATTCGAGAGGCCACCGACATGGGTTGATTATCGTTTTCAAGAAATAACCCTCTAGAGGCCACCGACATGGGTTGATTATCGTTTTCAAGAATAACCATCGAGAGGCCACTTACATTGAAATAACCCTCGGATCCCATTTCATTATAAAAGCACACATTGGCTTTTTGGATCCATACACCCAATACTAGGGTTTTAAAATGCTTTTTAATCTCTCTGTCACCCTCTACCGACTACTCAGTTTTAGAAATGTTTTAAATCTCTCGGTTACACTCGAATCCCATTCCATTAAAGCATTTTTTCCTTTTTTGGTAAATTCACATTGTGTTTTTTGGATCAAGAATGCGGTTATCATCCAACGGCTACTCCGGATTTGAAATTATTTTTAATATCGATAATGGCCACTCAACATTTGAAATGCTTTTTTAATCTCCCACTCTTTGATGGATATTTACTATAATATTCTGACCTGGACAACGGCCCGTCTGTGTGTTGTTGTAACATAGAGGAGTAACGTGACGGCTGATGCTGTAAACTTATAAATTCACATTGTGTTTTTTGGATCAAGAATGCCGTTATCATCCAACGGCTACTCCGGATTTGAAATTATTTTTAATATCGATAATGGATACTCAACATTTAAGATGATTTTTTAATCTCCCACTCTTTGATGGATATTTACTATAATATTCTGACCTAGACAACAGTCTGTTTGTGTGTTGTTGTTGTAACACAGAGAAGTAACGTGACAGCTGATGCTGTCAAGATGGCAAGGGTTTTCAAACTTAAAATTGGCATTCTAGAGAGGCTTTTTCTCTCAACGGAAGCACGATATATTTATTCTAGGACTCACAACAGAAAGGATGATGTGACATCGACAAGTGAATGAATCAACATGTAATTTTCTTTGGAAATGACGTGGAGTGGAGAAACACTTCAATTAGATCTTGAAATAAAATATTATGATTATGATTAGTTAAACTTATTCCAAATAAATTATTACAACTATTTAAACGTATTACAAATAAAGTAATAAATTATTAAGATTAACTAAGTGTGTATGACTATTAAACTTTTGAACTTCAAATAAATTATATAATTAGTTGAAACTTATTTATTATGATTAGTTCGTTTAATTAGAAGATTATTATAATTTTGAATTTGTAATATGATATTAATTATAAATTATATTATTTGAACTTGTTTTTATATTTGATTATGTTCTAGATTTTCTTCCGATGAGAGAGTGTTTTTTGAGTTTTTAAAGTATTTAAAATAATATTAAAATTTATTTTTCATAATTTTAATTTTATATATTATATAAATAATAATTTTAATTTTATATATTTTTTGGATATAAGATTAAATAATGATTATAAGAGATTTAGTTATATATATATATATATATATAATTAAGATAAAATGATTTATTGTATATAAAAAAAAATTTCAATTATTATTTTATTATATTGGATTATGATTTTAATTTATTTCTAAATAGCTAAGAGTTAATTAATTATAGAATACTATATATATATTTAGTATGACTTGAAGTCTTTTTCTTTGGTAAACATGAACTCATTTTTTATAAGTATACGGGTTTTGTTAAACAAGATGATTTAAATGGAGGTATTGTTAATACAACTAAAGTAAATCTCTTAGTTTAGTGGGGATGGCTAGTTGATAAACAAAGGTTAAACATTAAATTAATTATGAGATCCTTAAAGTTTTCAATTTATGGTATAACATAGGCATTTAACAAATTGATATAAATAAATAAATAAATACTATTTAATAAACAAAAAAAACAAAAATTGATGTTCACTTAAGTAAAGCTTATTTAAATCTTAATCAAGATGCATTTAAGCATAAAAAGATACCGCCACCATGAAATAAACCCTGAGTGTACACTTGTTACACTCGGGTTAATCTTGTTGATTAGCTCAAGGAAGTCCAACATCTCATATGGTTGGTTGTTAAACAAAATATAGTCACTAACACAACCACAAGTCAAGTAGTCGCTTAACACAATAGGTGTAGCTAAGCACTTAGTTTTGTAGAGTTGGGTGGTTTTTAAACAAATAGTAAACATTAAACAAATCATGACATCTTATAAATCTCCATTTAAGGTATAACTTAAATATTATACTAAAAAATAAATATATAAAAAAAAAAACTCATGTATGAAGTATAAAACTTGAGTGAATTATAGATTCATAAATAATTAAATAGTGAATTTTTAAGTGAATCTTATTTAAATCTTAATTAAGATGCATTTAAGCACAACTAGATAATGACCATGAAATGAATCTCTACTATACACTTGTTACACTCGAGTTAATCTTGTTGATCTGCTTAAGGAAATCCAAAATATGAGATAATATCTAAACACTAATAGTCATCCATTTATGCCATAAGACAAACATTACGCTAATTAATATAAACACAAAACAACTATTATTTAATAAAATAAAAATAAAAACTCATGAAAAAACAAAATATAAAAATTGATATTCCCTTAAATAAAGGTTATTTATTTAAATCTTAATCAAGATGTAAAGTGGTTGATGAATGTCAATAGGCATAGTCACCCACTTAGTTTGTAGAGATGGCAAGCTAAACATTAAATTAATTACCAAATAACTATAACTATAGTTATCCATTTATGATAAACATAAACATTAAACTAATTAATATAAATATAAAACAAATACTATTTAATAAACAAAAAACCAAAGTGATATAAAAAAACAATAACAAAAAACAAAAACTGATGTCCACTTGAATGAAGCTTATTCAAGTCTTAATCAAGATAACAATCTTATGTATTTAAAACCATAACAAGATAGGGTAACCATGAAATGAATTATAGCTAGACACTTCTTACACTTTGATGTTGTTATCACCTGAAAGAATTCCAAAATCTTACATCATATTTAAATACCTATCAACATAATAAAACCACCATGAAATAAATCTTAACCTATCAAATAATATCTAAAAGTTTATTGATGAAATTATGCAAATTTCTTAATTTTAAAAAAATGGTTTAACACTCTTTTATATATATAAACACTATTTAGCAAAGTTTTTATGATAAAGAAAAATTAATTTAATAATAAAGCATTTTATACTTACTCACTTTTACTTAGTATTCAAATCAATCCACTTCACAAATAATGTATCTAATATAGGTTAAACAAAATTCAAAATCCAAAAGTTCAAAAAATTATAAATTATATAGTCAGAAAAAATGTTATGAAAAACTAAAAAACTAATCATATTATATAAAATATCTAATTTAAATTTTTTTATTGTTTATATTTAAATTTAAATTTATTTTAAATTTAGAAAAATAATTTTTTAAAGATTTATCTTATCACCAATATTCTCTAATAACAAATAGTCATTGATTATATTATTTTATTTAAACAAGATTATTAAGTTGTTATTTATACATATGTAAAAACATCTTTACTATTTTCATCAAAAATGTGTACAAAATATTTTCATATTCATTGAAAAAAACTTAATTCTTTATATTATTAGAAAAATTAAGATTGATTTAAAAAATTATACATTATAACTTATCATATAGACACTTAAATTTGTTTTATATCATACTAATGAATCAATAATGGGTTAGGTCACTAAAAACAAAGTATTTCTATCTTTTTCACCTATTTACTTGAGGTGGGTTATGGGTTACTAGAAACAACATACTTTTCATGAGAAGCAAAGTTAATGATCAATCTAGCTAATTTTTTCTCTAATTTTGATTTCTTATGCAACTTAAATCATTTTTATGAATGCAAAAATATACTCAACACTTTCAAAAATAGTGGGGCACCAAATTATGTAAGCTTGAGAGATGTTATTTAGAACTCCCGAAATCCAATGAAAAAAAATGCTAGCAAAAACAGTTCTATCTATCTATCTATCTATCTATATTACTAGGTATATTATGTGAGAATTCATGTATATCTGTATTGATGTGTATAGTAAGTATATATATTGAATGATATGCATATAAACTAGAATAGAAGAAAAATGGGGGAAAATGGTCTAGTATGTTGACTAGTAAAAAAGTGATTTTTTATTTGGTTGGTGAAAGGGAATGATACCCACTAATGAGACATTGGTTGTTAGGATATGCACGAAAAATAAAAATACGATAATTAAAATAAATTATTAGAGGTACCTACAAAAAAATTTAGAATAGATGTAGAAAGATGAAACGTAGACAATGAGATTACCTTCCAGAATATATAACTTTTTATTTAAGGAAAATATGTATAACCACCCCATATTATCGTTCTTCTAAAATTGATATGTTATTTTTTTTGTAAAACATAATGCATATGCTTGTGTTAGTCCTCCTATTTGGTATGTAAATTGTCAAATTTCGTGAAAAAAATATGTAGAGCCATAAGTAACAAGAGGATCTTGTGCAGGGATATTTTCCCAAAATTTTAAATGTTAATTTTATATTTTCAAATTAAGGAAGTTAGTGAATCCCTAAAATGACATGGTCCATGGTTGGTCAACCCTATCATAGTCTTAACATAATCAATCAATTTTTTTTTTAGTTTGTAGGTATTGTGTAGTCTTGTGCGGGTTCTTTTCTGTTTCTGAAATAAATGAGTGAGACAAAAGTTATAGAAAAAATAAAGGTGCTATGTTTTATACAAATTTGAAATGAGTACAATTAAAAATGAATTAAAAATAGAAAACAATAACATAATTATTCAAAAAATATATAGTTAGAATCTACACGCATAGCTTGACAAGTCTGTGTAGTTTCATATGTAGTGAATAAGTGGAGCATATGCAGAACAAAGGGTGAAAAACATGAAGTTACATATTTGGGTGTGTTTTCTAAGTCTTGGTCCAAATATACAAGGGAACCAAACAAAAATTGGATTTAAGGGTGCATACGTGTAAAATCATACACACATACTCATGTGTATGCATATTAGCGTCCATGCGTATTGGCACATACATATTTTATCACATACACACACACACACAATTTTGCACCTCTCTTTTCGTTTTCTTCTTCTCACTAAACCTCCCTCCCTCACTATAACTTCACCACCGCTCTCTCTATTGAAATATTGCGACTTCGAAGGATATTCTATTGTACTTATGTTGTATATTTCTCCTTTGGAGATGCCCTTGATGTAATTGGTCATGTAAAATTCATGAGGTGAACCCTTCATTGTAAGTTGGGGCAATAGTACCCACAAAAGTAATATATAAAATGTACTTTAAGTCTCCCTAGGTAGGTAGGTCGGACCTAATTAGGGAACCTGACTGACAAAGTTGGTTAGCTCAGTCACTCACCTAATGAATATAAATAGGTGAGGAACCTCTCTCGTTTAAAAACACCTTACACTCAAGCATTGGGAAAGAGAGAGAGAGAGAGAATCTACTGTGGAAGATGAGCAATTATTCTTGTTGTTTGTTTTTACACATTACTTGGTCAAATTATATACTCAGAAATTTTTGCGGTGTTTTCTCGCTTGTGGTTTCCCCAAGGAAAATCTTTGTGTTCTCTTGTGTTGTTGTACTTGTATTTTTTTAGTGATCCTTTTATTATGGTCATTCTGTTATGATGCTAAATGTTTTAGATCTTGTAAAAACATTAAAAATATAACATAGTATTAGAGCCACCATGAAATAAGTCTTTGTGCAGCCAAAACATGGCTACAACTACAACTACTGGAGATTAGGGTTTCATGATTAAAAACCCTAAAAGGAAAAATATAGTAATATTGGAATTTTAGTTATAACTCAAGTTTTCCAAAGGCTCAAAAGATGAAACTTTTAAAGGCTGAATTTGAAATCTTTTTGTACCATGTGTGAAATATTCAGCCTCGTATTTACTATAATCTAGGAGATATGATTCCTCCAACTCAGGGTTCTAGCCTCTCCCTAGAATTCGGCCTTAAACCGGTGACCTAGGCAGAATTTCTATATCTCGTGCTAGGAAGGTCCAAATGAAATTTTGAAAAATGTTTCAAATAGGGAATGGAATGCAGTTTGTGTGGTCAAATTTTTAGACCCCGAAGGTGAAACAATGACACGTTTCATTCCATACAAGTTCACTATGATGAAAATTCCTAAAATACGTCCCCTTGGGAAACTTCACATAAGTCCCAATTCGTGAATATAATTCTTATCTAACCTATGGGGTTAGAAAGAAGATAGATTGGGATACTACAGGAAAATTTTTCATACCTTGAGGAGAAGAAACTTTGGAGCTATAGCAAAAACAAGATTAGTAAATTCTGTAGAAGAAACTAGAAAAAAACTAGGGCTTCATGTTCTCGGGACTTCCCTCCATTAACTAGTTTAAAAATGAGTACCATAAAACTCTCCCTAGGAGAGCACATATTTCTATGTAATAATTTTCTCATTTTGTGGACTTTCAATTTTTGACCTAACATTGTTGCTGAGAAAACTAGGGCATCAGATATTTTGCAGTTTTGTCCACAGTTTTGGGGAAATAAGTATGTTTCTTAGCTCACTTTGAGGAGGCACATCTTTCTATCCAATTAGATTTGAAAAATAGCCAATTTGAAAAATTATGGTTTCTTTGTCAAACCCTAGGTCCACCAGAAGCAGTCTTCTAGAAGAGCCTTCAAGCAAGCATCAAGTTGAAGTAATATCATTGGTAAGTTATATCCTCTCTATTTCCATTTGAGGTTCTCATTTTGACAAACAATACCAAGATTGAGGACAAGCTTGAAAGATTCAAGAACTTCTAAGCATGGAAGTACAGTGTACTTCTCATACTTAAAGAAGCATTACAGGGAGAACTATGTCAAAGAAGGATCTTGATTGATGACAAAATAAGAAGAGATGGACAAATATGACAATAAAGCCCTAACAACTCATGCCAAGAAGAGAAATAAAAAGAAGGAAGAACAATCCCAAAAATAATAAAGGGACTTTAGAAGAAGGAAATCTCACAACTCATATGTTCAATTGTGATGAAAAATGACACTTTGCGAAAAGAATGTTCCAAGAAAGAAGAATGGAAGGATGATTTGATCACGAAAGACTAGTTAATCATACAAAATGATGTTTGGATATGATTCTGAGACATGAAGGGAAGTTTTGTAAAAGTCTTCCAAGAAGATCTACAAGATCAAGTATACAACAGATCAAAGTATCAAAAGATACAAAGCAAGTTTCATGGTTTCTAAGAGAAAGAGAGAATTGATTATGGAAAGGAACTGATCTAGGGGCTAGACACACCTCTTTAGTGGTGGATATCACACTAGACAGTTGGTGTAATCAAAGTAGAAGAATAGATCGATCAATCTATAGGGTTTGAAACTCTATACAAAGAAACACCTATGCATAGAAGGATTTGTACAAGCTCAACAAGAACCCATGGGATAGCACATATAGTTAAATGAGGATCTTGAGGATCAACTAGAGTGATGGAGATCCCAACTTTTAATAGAAGGTTGAATATAGAAGCCTACAAAGGATGAGAAGCTCATAGGTGCGTGTAAGAGAAAACTTGCAACAAAGTTCAAGATGAAGGATCTTGATATCTAGTGACCTCGACAGGTGACATAGATGGATACAAAGAAAAATTAGTAGCAAAGGAGTCTAACTATCACTCCAATTTCTTTATGTAGAGAGTACAAGGTACAATGGGAGTATGGTGCTCCACCTCAGAGCAAGTGACTACAATAGATCTCAAAGTTCGAGAATCTAACATGATTCTTAGGATTAAAAGTCCTCAAAATCAGACGATGGATTTGAACACATTAGCACAGACTCAAATAATTCAAAAAGACAGAGATCAATATGGAGTCTACCAAACAAACAAATATAAGTATTTGAATTTTCATTTCCTATATATCTAATTGTTCATTTATGTACATAGATATGTTCTTAGATTTAGGAAGTGTATTATAAATGTTAGAGTGTTTTGAATTTATGAACAGTTTATTGCTAATATGCATATGATGGGTAAGTGTTGTATGGTCTTGTACAACATTCCATTGCTACTTATCTAGAATGAAACCTATTTGCTAACATAATTTCTTGGTAGAGATGGAAGGCATCTAGAAAGTTATCGTATGTATACGGGATATGGATGAATGTTGTATTAGCTAAAATAGTTGCATAATTATATAACACATATCTTTATACATAAGAATTTGTCATTATGAATATGTTATAGAATGTTTCTAATCATACAATTGCATTTGACTTGTAGGAAGGATTGTATGCAATCACTTACAAGAGAAGAAATGATGAAGTTGCAAATGTACGATGTAGTTGCAAATGTACAAAAGGAGAATGATAAAGAACAAGTTACAGAAGGGAGCTGTAAATATCAAGTATGTACCTACAGAGGAATATGTGGCAGATGTGTTGACAAAGCCTATACACTACAACAAAACCCTCTAATTAACGTCTCTTTTAGCTTCCTTTTTAGCGTCAATTATTAATTTTAGTGTACTTTTCATCATTTTTTGGAAAAAGTGGATGTTTTTCCACAGGATGACGCTTTTAATGGGATTATTTTCATCTCTTTTTAAAAGTTGGCACTATTTTGGATGCTAATTAAAATCCCAATTAGCGTCCCAATCAACACCCTAGTTAGCATCCCAATTAGCGTCCCAATCAACACCCTAATTAGCATCCCAATTAGCGTCCCAATCAACACCCTAATTAGCATCCCAATTAGCATCCCTCTTTAAAAGTTAGTGCTATTTTGGATTCTAATTAGCATCCCAATTAATGTCAGAAATAGAATCCCAATTAACATCCCAATTAGAATCCCAATTAGTGTCCCAATTAGCATCCCAAATAGCATCACAATTATTGTCACTTTTTAAAATTTGCTACTATTTTGGACGATAATTAGCATCCCAATTAACATCCCAATTAGCATCCCAATTAGCATCACAATTATTATCCCAATTAGCGTCCCAATTAACATCCCAATTAGTTTCCACAAAACCATCCCATATAATGCCAAGAATAGCCTCCAAAAAAATGTCCTTAATAGCATAACACCATATATTAATCCAGGGTTAGCGACAGAAATTGGGCCATGAATTTCGGTAGGAAAAAAATTCAACATAGCGTCAAGTATAGATCCAGGAATTGCTCCTAGAAAACATCCAACATAGGGCTAGGTATAGCACCTGGAATAATGCTAGAAATTTCAAATGGAACCGCGCTAGGAATTACACTAGGTTTAGAGCTAGGAATTGTGTTCGGAATGTGTCTGACATAATGTCAGATATATTAATGTCAATGTAAATGATCATGATTCATGTGATAGTACTTTTGGATATTGATTTATCATAGTAGCACCTAAATGATCGTAATTATGGTACTTTTGGATCTTGATTAATCCTAATGAGGGAAAAATTACATTAATGTCACCTAAATTTCTCTAATGGCATTTGAGTGTGCCCAACAACATTTGATAGACCCTAATGGCATATGATTGGCCCTAACAACATGACAATGATGCATTACAATTATTATGATGGATCGTATGGATATGATTTGATAAGTATAAGACTATATCATCCATTCTCCTGAGGTAGTATGGCTCCTTGCTCATTATTATCGCAATTATATTGATGATGACTATGGCAATGACAATGATGTTGATTTATTGTATGATGATGATGACTATGTGGATGTCGATTTCAATGATTATTATGCATGTTGTATCACTTTTGGATCCTAATTGATTCTGCTATCACATGAATGTCTGTAACACATCTAAACAAATGTATTATCATCGAAATGACTGAAATGACATATAAATTACCTTAACAATTACATGAATTGAATCCTAATGTTAGTGAGTGATTAAGAACACTAATGGAATATGCGTGATGATAATGACAATGATTTTGTTGATGATGTACTTAATGATAACAATGAGGATGATGATGAGGATGATGATCAAGATGATGTTGATGTACCATATGGAATTGATGATGATGATGATGATGACAACGTTGATGTCCACAATGATGATACATGTATTAATACTTCTGGATATTTCAAAACTTGAGATATTGGAGTTAATAACAAGTAATAGAGGTTGTGAGGTGTTGAACATAAAAAAATTGTTAGCCATTGGGTTTTACATCGATTGATATGGCCATTGGGTTTAGTAGTTCCCCCACCCCCTTACACCCCCCTTTCAGAAAAGTAGTACAGTACCACCTATCATGGTGCTACCAAAATGCATCCCACAGGGTTGTTTTGGAAAACCCCCCATCCATACCCTCATTTTTACCAAGAACAGCCAGGCACAAGAAGTGGATATCAATGTTAACATAAAAGATAACTTTCTTTGTACTCTTAAGGACATTTTGGTCTTGGTTTAAAATGGAATGTACATGCAAGAAGCATTTCAATAACCCCCATAGTGTTACTTTGAAGAATTGGATCAAATGTTTTTACATCTTTGGCCTTATAAGAGGACATCTCTCAAGGAAAAAAGTAGTTAGCTTCTCAATTTTTATGGCATTGGTGGATTTTTCCTTAAAGATTCAGAATAATTGGTTCAATTTTTTATGATTCTCTTAAGGGTTTTCAAATGTCTATTAATTTTTACAGCAGTTTTGTTTGTTATGTGAAATTCCCTTTAAGTGACATATTTGAGTATTTTTTTCATTTTACCTACTGTGAAGCCAGGAAACGGAATTTGTTAGACTTTATCAAATATCTTTGTTTTACGCAATGGAAAATATCAGGTCACGGGATGTAGGAGTGTCTTTGGATATAGAGGAAACCCCAACATCTCCACATTTTGAGGACAAAAATCCATCAACGAATTGGAAAACAATCCCATGCAGATAAGGTGGGGTGAGATAAGGTGGGAGTGGGGCCACGTACGCTTTTCTAGGTATGCATGGTGGTTAAATATCCCATGAATTTTCCATGAGTATTAGTGGTAAATTTTATGGCTCAATACCTTCAATTCCAACCTCTACCTATGGAATGATCCCCAAGGATCATGCTTAGTTTTATCAACCTTGAAATTTCCACCAAATCACACTTGTATGAAATAATCTCTTATGAATTAGATGCATGATGATTTGGAGCCTCACACATTTCCTATAAACCCCCATGATAAATTTCATGGCCTAATAGGTACCCTATATTTCATCTTTAAACCATGTTCTAAGAGGGGAAAAATAACGAAAAAATGGAAACATAAAACAAAAATTCAAAACATTCAAAACACTTACCTCATTTCCTCTTATGCACTTCCAATCAAACACATTGCCTTCCATCGGGGACACGTATATACCCATTGTTTATGCACATGCGTTCAAAAACATGTTCAAATATAGGGGATATAAACTCCCAATGGAGCCTCAGAGATGGGATTCCTCATGTATGTTGTTGTTTCTCTTATCTTAGTAGGATTTTGAACTCGTGGAATAAACCTATTTCCAATTCCAAATCTAAGGTTAGCTAAGAACCTCTTTCCATGTGTCATTATTAACTGTAGTTCATAACATATTTCCAAACATGTTGTTTGGATGCCTCATCATAAGTGGAGGATTTTGAGTCAATGACATGGATTATCTGAGATATCAAACCAGAGAAACCTTGAAGCCTCACAATAGGCTTCTTAAAGAGATCAACTGAATAATCCATGTCCTCCTCCCTTTGCTCATCTTAAAGGGACGACTCATAGAATTGGATCACTTCTATATCACTGGAAGGCTCTCTAAATAACTTTATCAAGGGAGATAAAATATTTACTTTGTAATCCCATTCTGCTGGGGTTTGAGGAGAATAGTTGGCTCCCTCTTGATTTCTAAACTTACCATTTTTTCCAATCTAGTAAGGAACAAGCCGTGAATAAAAATGTCTAGAATATTCTCTTTTGTTGACTCTATGCTGACACCTAAAAGGATGAATATCTAGGATAACTTATCCTACATTCTGTGGACCCTCTTAATAACTCTATATCTTAGCACTCAGCTCCCTCTAAGCATAAACAGGATATGCATACTTCATTACTATGTTTATTGTACAAGGTGTGTGCCTCAATGGTTAATGAGAGGTTCAATGGTGAATTTTCTATTTGATTTTGAGTCTGCAGTTGGCAGCAATATGATGGCAGTCACTATTTGAAACGTAAACCTGATTTTTACTAAGATTAACCCATAATCCATTGTTTGGCTATTCTCTTGATAGGGTCATGCCAAAAAATATGATAATGTCATGGACTTGAGAAAAATTGGTTGTTGTATAGTTGGAATATCCAAGTTTTTTTCTCTTTGTGATAGTTGGTAGATCCAAGGTCAATTAGATCCCTGCCGACATGCTCACAAATGGAATCGAGAAAGGAACTAGTTTGAAAATCAAACTTCTGAACTTCTATGTTTCCTATGGGAGAATGGATGATGCATGCCTAATATTTAAAAGAATATTCCACTGAAATTTCTTGTTATGAAATGAAATGATTAGGGAATATGCTTGGAACAAACCCTATGAGGAGGCACTGGCACTTTAGGTGGGAGATATGTCCATCATTTTGAGAATTAAAATGTCATTTTGAGTTTGGCACATCAAGGATGGTTATCATGACATTAGACATAGTCCAAGATCAAAATATAGAGTTTGAATACATAAAATTTTCCTCTAGAACTCATGGACTATGTGTGAGCCCCAATCCATCATAAAATCCTTTGCATATGGAATTGTTGGCCTACAAGAAGGATATGGTCTCCATTCCAATATTTGTGATACCTATTCCTCCTAAGTTAGGTTCAACTATTCCATCCTCACATGACCCTTCAAGCATGCAACCTATATCAAGGAAGATACCAATCACAATGGTGACATGGAGACCAAAGTGACCAATGGGGTGAATGGAGAAAATCCACAAGGTATAGCATAGTAGAAAAACAAAAGACTGCAAATAGTTGGACTAACATAAGATTGCAAATATTTGGACTAATGGTGGCGCTAAAGATGCATTTGTTAGATCCTGCACTATAATTCCAAACTCCTCTACTTTAATTTACATCAAAAGTGAACAATAATATGCCTTATTAGGTTCCTTGAATATCTAGGGACCAACATGTATGGATTCTTCATCAATCACATTCTATCAAGGAATTGTTCTTCTATATAAAACCAGATAGTTTGTTATTACTTCATTAATTTTAGTCAACTAATCCTACATGTCCATAATAGGGTGTGAATCTTCAAAATCTATGTCTTCAACTCTTACATCATCAACACTAGCATCAAGACCATCATGGAACATCAAATATAAAATAACCAATTTGTGTTCAGACCAAGGAACCACACCGAGCTCAATACTCATCAATTTAATTTATCTGTGATCATACCCTAGCTTTATATCCCATAAGATTAAGGCTCCAATAGCATAGAAATTAGCTCCATCTACATGTCATCTACTAGGGTATAAATCCATATCCCTACACCAAGAGCCTTCATACTTTTCATTTTCCTTATTTGTGGTGACATTGACTAGGATTCTACCATTTCCTCAAGCTTGTTATACCTTATCCAGGCATTTTACCTTTTTACCTAAATTTGAATATTGTGCACCTTGTCAAAACTACTACACCATTTTAGTACGATGATACAACACTGCAAGAACACAACATAATCTATCTCTAAACATCATTTACTCAAACAATGGCATAGCATATAGAAAAAAATTATTAATTTTTTATTATCTACCTAATTTTATAAAACTTACTCCTATTTAGACTCAACCTACTAACTTGGATATATATGTTATTCTTTTATTAATAATTGAACTACAATATTCCATCATGTAGCATTCCAATCATTCCTTAAATAGACATAATTCAAAACTCAAGTTTTTGTCTTTTAATTATTATTGTCAATAACTTTAGGAATCTTGGAACACTTCCATTTTTGGCACTCCTATAGTGATCAAATTTGACTAAAGAATATGACAACTATGTTTTTATCAATATTGACATTTTTTTTGGCTAAACATGGATAATAGGTCATTATGAGTGATGTTATCTTTGAGTTTATAGGAATGTATGAATTTTTCGCTAAGGAAAATGAAGGATTTTTGAAAGTTTTGAAATGTTTGGTACCTTTTTTGACAGACCAATTTATGATGTCTTTAGGAATCTAGACAATGGTATAAAACTAGAAAAATGTCATGTTAATAGATTCCCTCTAATGTGCACTAGCAAAAGAGAGAATCATAAATCCAAACACATTACTAATTTTTATGTATGAATAGTAATATCTAAAAATCTAACAAAGAAGGATTTTACCTAGTAGAGAGAAGAATGAAACCTCCTACAAACATGACCATATGAGTATTAAGTAAAAGTGAAAATAGATTCATAACATCATGTTTAAAAAATGAGGTCAAAGTGCAATTTAGATTATGGAAACAATGATAAGGTTTATCATTACAAATTACAAAAAATAAAAAGCAACGCGATAAAAATAAAACATTAAAAAATAGAAAAATAAAATAATAAAACAACCCTCTATTTTTACCGTAGACCTCAACAGTTTGATGCCTTTGAACTCAAAGATGCCATTTGGTCCCTCGACCTCAGACACTCGAACTCATTTTTGTGGTTGGACACAAGCTTATTCGCAAATTTGAGATGGTGGGAACTCAACAATAGAGGTTTTCTTAAGGAGGGAACACTTGTACAAGAGTCACACCAGTTTGAAGAAGAAAGTAAAGATTTCAACAATTTTATTTGTGGCTCAATTATTTACCAATGTTTCATATACAAATATGAACATTCAGGAGAAGGAGGCATCCAATTAAAAAATTGTGGGTGTGATACTAATTATGAAGGAGGGCACAACTCTCACTTCCACTAGTCAAATTCATTGTCTGAGAAATAGGGAGTTTGTATCATATTCGAAGTAACTCCTGGCTTCTATAGAGGGCATTTTTCCATTTGGGAAGGACACAACCCCTTTGTGTAGAATCTTGGACACTAGATCCAATGATAACTATGTTCACTGTCAATTCTTAGCAAGAAGAGAGTTGATCTTTGTGATGGGTATTTCTATTAAAAAATAGTGTACTAAGGACTTGATATATAATCTTTTTTCTTGAAAAAATGATAGCTACAAGAATCCAGGAAGAGGGCATCTTCAAAGTTGGCTAGGGACATTGGATAGGAGAACTTTATGTTAACGCAAAAATTGCTCACCTAGCTCTGCATGGTCTAAACCACATACATACATAATTTTCCTACCATATTTCCCTTAATTTTGACCTTCGCAACTATGGTTTACCTTCATTCTCTCTCAAAAAAGGCCAAAAACCCCACAAAAGGCCAAAAAACCCCAAAAAGGGATAGAAACCCTAAATAGGGTTTAAAACCCTAACTAGGTTTCCAAAACCCTAAAAGAGAGAAAAGGTCAAAAAACCTAAAAACATATTATAAAAATAGTGTGAAGGTCTTTATCAAAATATTCTTATCCCTTTTTTCCATTATTTTATTTTGTGAGTACGGTGAGAAACAATTATTCTCAAAGTATTCACACCATTTTTTCCAGAATTCCATTGCCCTACCATCCCCATTCATTATGTTGAGACATTCTCCATACCAACTAGCCTATGGAGAGGCGGTCCATTTTCGAGAACAGGCACGGTGGCCCATTTTCAAGAGAAAGAAGGTATATTTGTCATGTATTTGCTTTTATTTAGTTTAGCCGTATTTTTTTATTGATTTCATTTTACTAATATTGTTTATTGTTGTATCTTTATTCCGTGAACTCTATCTTACTGTCCCATTGACAGAAGGGAGGTGCTTTTACACGTAACAGGGATGAAAACCCTGCTACAGTTTTGGCAACTTTGTTTGTCGGTCCTCTTGGATCTCATGTTTTTCAAGTGTTTCTTTTGTTTTTACCCATAGTCGTCACTGATCAGAACCCTAGGAGGCTGATCCGAACCTTTACGACACCAGTGCCTGTCCCCATCGGCCCTTGTTGGATTTATTTTTTTATTTTTCCCAGTTCGACCCAAGTTGCAACTTTTGGGCCAGAAGCCATGACCCAGTCGCACAGTTTCTCCTGGTAGGCACGATCCAGGTCGTGACCTTATCCCCGTAAAGTGAGACTTTCCTCACATGGAATAATCACGCCTATTTTTGTTGTTTGACTGACCTAGTCACCTTTGTTCTACCTGTTTGAGAGACCTAGTCGGAGCTATCCACTTGTTAAGTGCGACCTATCTATTTCTGAGCTGATCGCTTCTGTCATTAGAGGAAATTTCAACTCAAAATGGGCCTTTTAACTCTAATTCAAATTCCATGTCATCATGTATTAGCTAATGAAATTGCTTTAAATTTGAAATACCATATAGGTCTTAAACACTTTTTTAATATAAATTTGGGGATAGGTATCATAAAAAAAACTATTTTTTTTGTTTGTATTTTCGATATATCTCCCCGTGTTTTTACTCAAATTTCAATAAGGAGAAATTGTTTGATGCGGAATTTAATTCCGCATCCAACGAGCTCTCCCAATCTAAATTTGAGTAAAAACACGGGGAGATATGTCGAAAATACAAACAAAAAAGTAGTTTTTTATTTTCTTCCTCCACAATTAATAAATATTATTTTATTATTTTAACTATTATTTTATTAATTTTTTTTAGGAGGCCCATTTTGAGTTGAAATTTCCTCTAATGTTTCCTGCTTTGTGCAACCCAGATTGTGTCTATTCCAGTAATAGACGTGACTATCAGTTAACAGTCAGTTTCTTGAACCTATTTTAGACCCTTGTATGTCCTGCACTTGGTCCATATATGCTTTTCCTGTTCATACCTGCTTTGGTACAACCCTTTTCTTGTTTCTTGCAGAGAAGTCCATTGTTGTTTATTTTATTTGATATTTGGAAGGAAAAGTTTCATACACAAGTGAAAAGATACTCACACCATTAAGATAACAAACTCAGTTCATGACCCCGATTTAGACCTTAAAATTAATCAAATTTACATAATAACATTCAGTTTGGGACATAAGTCCCATCTTCCATAACTGTGGGAAGTACTTTGGATTTTCCCTAAAACTCATTGTAAGGAGTACCACAAGAACCTCGAAGTATATGGCCATTGAGAGGACCTACCAAGTGAAAAGGGAAATGAACCCCACTGAACTAACTAGATTCCCACCTGTGAGGAAAACCAAATCATTGTCATATGTGGCCAAGCGGTTAGCAGTTTTACCTATGACGTAGAGTGAGGGGTACTGCCCCAATATGAAAGCCTTTAGATAGACTTGGTGGTCGAGTGATTCCTTTTGAGCCAATAGGAAGCCGATTTATATTGGGGTCCAAATTCATCTCCAGTTACTACTATAAGGCGTCATTGTTCCACCATGTTATTCCTCTCGAATTAGGGGAAAACCCCCTAAGTTTGGTTCTTTAGACCATCATTGTTGAATCCCTTTTTAACAACCCTCCTTACCTTCAAAAGGACACAAGGCCTCTGAATCTGATTTAGATTATTACCAATGCGAGCCTAATTTGTTTACTGCCCTGTCTAGCCCCATGGTTGGCATACATCCTGACCCCTTTCACGGAGGGATAGTAGGAAAAGGACCTACGTCCTTACCACCCATCATTACCAGTATCCCTTCCAGTGGTCCCAGCACCATTGTGCACACTGCTGTAGGTATGTTATCCACTAGTAGCGGCCCACACTAGCTACCACAATTCCTACTATACCACCTTATATACCTAGGGGTAGTGACCCTTCCACGACCATTCTGACTATCCCTTCTATGGGAATTCAACCCCATATAACCCCATCCATGCATGGACATCATACTCCTACAAAATCTGGTGCCATTTTTGGTCCATCTCGAGCCAACCTCGGGTCTAGCCTACCCTTTATGGCTTGTCTTACCTTGCCAGATTTGGCAAGGTTAATGAATGACCTCATCAATCATCAACCTCATTGGCCTCCCATGCCAACCAAACTTCCTTCAGACATCGCAAAGTTTCAGGGAATGGTGGGAGAGGACCCCCAAAACCATATCATGTATTTCCATTTATGGTGTTCATCAAACAACATTGTGGATGACTCCGTCAGATTAAGGCTATTACAACACACACTTACGAGTGTTGCTGTAAAATGGTACATCAAGCTGCGACATGCATCTTACCCTGATTTATTCTCACTTGCATCCATCTTCGTCCATTACTTTCAACTACCCTTTTGAGATGATGAGGGAGTGGAGATCCTTCTATCTTACCGTCAAAATATAGCTACCCACATCACAGACCACATCCATGAGTAGCGACAATGACATAGCCTGTGAAAGATCCAATTGAATGACAGGATCTTCTTTGACTGGTTTTTAAAGACCTTACTCCCACCCATAGCCAAGGAAATCTCCTATGAGCGACCCCAATCTGAGAAGGAGGCCATCTTAAAGGCTCAACAATTTGACTTAATCTACGCCCAGTCTAGGTATTTATATACCATCATACCAGATGCTCCCCGTGCCGACACCTCCCGCCACGATACACCAGGGAATCCCACACTGTGTGTTATAACTAGATCTTGTTCTTAGTTTATCTGTTCTTTTTGTCCTAATTTTCAACCATTGGTTTAAAATTATTTTACATTTTATTTTGATTTTAAGAATTTTTGACAATCAATATATTCGATTGGATTTAATGCTTTTAAAGGTTGAATTATTTCATTATTTTAGTTTTAAGGTTTGTCTTTTGGGATTATTAGTTAATATGTACATCTTTAAGCTTTCAAAAAATTATAATAAAATTTTATTCCAAGTTTAGATTTATAATGTAACTCTCATTTTTTAGCCCTTTGTCAAATATTTTAATGAGGAGATTCCTATAGCAGCTCTGTTTTTCCTGTTTTTTTCATTGTCATTGGGAGAATATTACGAGGACATGGAAACAAATTCTGGGAAAAAAAAAGAGGTTTGTTTCCACAACATAATCATTCACAAAAACCTCTCTCATTTTTGCAACACTTTTATCGTTTGAGAGATTCGAATTCATCTTTGTGGCCTATTTTCAGGGTTTGAATTATTTAATAATTTCCTGTTTTAGTCACAAATTTTCAGCACGTTTTCTGATCAATTGAAGGGAAATTTTGAAAACCCAAGCGAGGTTTTTGTTTATAACATATTCATTTAAAAAAACTCTCTAATTTTTTAAATAGGTGTCATAGATCGAGAGATATGAAGGGGTCTTTGAGACCCAAATTTCCAAAAATTTGCCAAATTTACCCAAATCCGATTTGTTATTTTTGGGTTAATTGTCTTTAAAGATTTTGAGTTATCATGTAACTAATTGATGTAACTGTTTCAAATTTCAACCTAGAAGATAGTTATCGAACTATTTTACTTTTGTAATGATAAAAGGAAAACAAACATACAGTTTTGGGGTGGGATTTTTCACTCAAGGAGAGGCTTTTGGAGCTTTGATTTCTCAAGCTAGCACTTATAACTCTTATGTAAGTGGATGCCTATTATTGATTATATATAAACTGATAATCCCTTTTACCTATCATGCTTTTTCATTTTTGATCTGGTTGATTGCTCAGTCTACAATTTCATTTCTTGTTTAAAGGTTTATTCATGTAAATGCTTGTAGCGTGTGGGTGAAATTAGTATTTCATGTGTAATGTTTATGGCTTATTGGGATGTGTTTAATCCCCAGTTTATCCAACTTGCATGATTCAGTTTTGTATTAGCTTATGGATGTTTATTTCCTCCTTGGTGATGATTTTTTTAAGAACAAAACCATAAACCAAAACCCTAAAAACCTATTTTACTTAATTTTATTTTATCAGATTGTGTTGGCTTGTTCTTTAGTAGTTTGAGAACAATTTTTGGCACTAACATATTTGGCGCCATTGCTGGGCAAGAAGCTGAAGTATATCTTCCCTGGGATATCATTATTCATCTGATTTTGAGAGGTGAACAAAGTCAGAAAATATTTTGGACTACAATTTTTCACCGGCGACTCAATGATTAAAGATTTCACTACAAGGAGAATTTTGTTGACAGAAAAATGAAGAAGCCAAATGGAAAGATTGGGTATCAGCTTGTTACTTTCCTCCATGAGGTTTTGTTCTTATTCATCAGTTCTTTCATGTCTTTCCCATTACATGTCAAAAGAATTACTTTTTGTTTTTTCTATTCCGATGCTCATAAACCTTCAAGTACATATCCCTTCTCGGAATAAGAAAATCTGCATTCTTCTTGTTTTATTGATGTTGATCATATTCCATCATTTGAAATACATGTGCAACATGACATACATATACCCATATCTCTTGAAACTGATTATTCTGGTAATCTTGTAGAGAATAAAGCTAATATATTACCTCCTACCATCACTGCTAAAACTTGTGAACATCTTGTTGAACCTCATTTTCAACTCACAGATTTTTAGTCTAGACTCAGACAGAAGATGTTTAAACCTCTTAGGCTACCATCTCTGCTACATGCTTACCCTTCCTACTTTGTTGAATATATTCCCCATTTTACTAGAAAAGACCATATTACAAGAAAGAAGCATTTAGAATCTTTTCATAATTTCATTGATAATTTTGAAATCATGCATGAGGATGTTGTCATGAGGTTATTTTCGAAATCCTTTGCTGGAGATGCTGGGTTTTGGTTTCGAAATTTAAAAGCTGATTTAATTGGATTGTGGGAAGAGTTACATGATGTCCTTTTGAAGTATTGGGGTAAGAATAAATATTATGATCAATTTCTTTCCAAATTTTATAGTTTGAAAAGAGAAAATGATGAGCCAATTACTAAATTTAATTGGAGGTTTCAATGTTTTTATATCGGTATGCCTCCAGAGATCAGACCTTTGGAAAAACTTGCTATGGTATATTATGTTATGGCTCAACATTCAGACCTTGTCTTTTTCCTGTTAGAAAGGAAATCATCATCTTTAAGACAATTGTTTGAGGATGCAAAAGGAGCGGATGAGAACATCCGAGCTTGTAAAATGCTTCGAGATCAGGCTCATGTTGAAGATATACAAGCTTATGAACAAGAAAAAGAACATAGGTATCATTCAGATTTAAAATAGTTTTCTTCATCATTTTCATATTTTCATATGAACAAGGATATAAATGCCACTTGTGTTGATTCTTCATATCAGTTTGCTGATGTTTTAGATGATAATATACTTTCAGTGGATTATAGTAGAAATTTCCTAGTTCCTACTATGAGATTATCATGTTATGAAGAAGAAGGTGCTGCTCTTCAACCTCTTACTATTGATATAAGAAATAAGCTGTCATTCTTGACTTATGGTCACTTTCATAATTTTATTTGTTCAAGTTTTGATCAAGGGTTTTATTTAAAAGTAAAAAAATAGTTTTAAGAGCTGTTGGTTTCCATTCTTGAACCAAAGTTTAAAAAGAACAACAATGGAGGGGAAAAGAATGCTTCACTTTATGATGAATATAATGAAGACATTGAAGTTTTAAATCGGAAATTTCATGATCCCATGGCTTCTTGGGTGGAGTTGTATTTTTCAAAGGTTTCTAATGCTGTAGCTTTTGGCATACTTCATATTTCCAGTCATAAGTATCAACTACCTACAGAATCTTTATTGCATTTATCACATCTTTTGTGGGTTTTCTCAAACAGTAGCATGCATGGAATTATGATTCTTAGTCAAATGGTTTCTTGGCTTCGCTGGAAGTATGATTACACTTAATTTGGTTATTTCCTCCGATTAGAAGTAGGAGTAAATAGAAGATTAAGCTCGCTATAGGAGCATCTAGAATCTTTTCAGTATGCTGTTTTTTAGTAGTATTTTGTCATTTCAGAAGTATGTGTTCATATTTTGAGAAAGTTGCAGAGATTTGGTAAATGATTGCATCACCCAATGAATAAGGAACAAGGTCTATAGGTTCTTGAATCCTCACAACGAGGACTTCATCCCGCAGCAAGAGCGAGATGTTACAACTAGATCTTGTTCTTAGTTTATCTGGTTTTTTTGTCCTAATTTTCAACCGTTGGTTTAAAATGATTTTACATTTTATGTTGATTTTAAGAATTAATTTGACAATCAATAATTTCGGTTGGATTTAATGCTTTTAAAGGTTGAATTATTTCATTATTTTAGTTTTAAGGTTTGTATTTTGGGCTTATTAGTTAATATGTACATATTTAAGATTTTAAAAACTTATAATAAAAGTTTATTCCAAGTCTTGAATTATAATCTAACTCTCATTTTTTAGTCCTTTGTCAAATATTTTAATGAAGAGATTCCTGTAGCAGCTCTGTTTTTCCTGTTTTTGTCATTGTCATTGGGAGAATATTACGAGGAGATGGAAATGAATTAGGGAAAACAAAAAGAGTTTTTTGTCCACAACATACTCATTCACAAAAAAATATCTCAGTTTTGCAACAGCAATTGTCGTTTGAGAGATTCAAATTCATCTTTGTGGCCTATTTTCAGGGTTTGAATTATTTAATAATTTCATGTTTTAGTCACAAATTTGCAGCACATATTCTGATCAATTGAAGGGGAATTTTGAAAAACCAAGAGAGGTTTTTTATTATAACATATTCATTTAAAAACAAATTCTCAGTTTTTACATAGGTGTCCTGGATCGAGAGATATGAAGGGGTCTTTGAGACCCAAATTTCCAAAAATTTGACAAATTTCCCCAAATCTGATTTGTTATTTTTGGGTTAATTGTCTTTAAATATTTTGAGTTATCATGTAACTAATTGATGTAAATGTTTCAAATTTTGACCTAGAAGGTAGTTATGGAACTAATTTACTTTTGTAATGATAAAAGGAAGACAAACATACAGTTTTGGGGTGGGATTTTTCACTCAAGGAGAGGCTTTTGGAACCTTGATTTCTCAAGCTAGCACTTATAACTCTTATGTAAGTGGATGACTATTATTGATTAGATATAAACTAATAAGCCCTTTTACCTGTCATGATTTTTCATTTCTGAACTTGTTGATTGCTCAGTCTACAATTTCATTTCTTGTTTAAAGGTTTATTCATGTAAATTCTTGTAGCCTGTGGGTGGAATTAGTATTTCATGTGTAATGTTTATGGCTTATTGGGATGTGTTTGATCCCTATTTTATCCAACTTACATGATTCAGTTCTATATTAGCTTGTGGATGTTTATTTACTCCTTGCTGATGAAGTTTTTAAAACCAAAACCATAAACCAAAACCCTAAAAACCTGTTTTACTTAATTTTATTTTATGAGATGTGTTGTCTTGTTCTTTAGTAGTCTGAGAACAATTTCTAATGCTAACACTGTGGATGGTTTCAACGGCTCTATCACACAACACCCTCAGTACTATGCAACACCCCCTATGATGCCACCACACCCAGGAAACACCCATAGTGTTGCACAACCAAACCATATCCTCGATTACTCATGGATGATGGCTTATTTTGGAGCCACCTCATCCTATCCACATCCCATGCCAAATCAACACGCCCATGGGAAGACTTGGACACAACATTCATATTTGAGTCCAATGGTCAAATTTGCAGCCCCTCCAGCTCCTCCAGTCTATTATGCACCACTAGTGCAACATGCTCTCTCTCTAGCCCCATCCCCTCCAGTTTCCATGGGACAAGTTTCCGCTCAGTAGAACCTTCCCAACCAACCCACCCCCAACAACCAAAAAGGGTGAGAAATAAAAATAAAGGAAGGAACTAAGGTAATAATAAGCCACAAGGAGGTAGCCAATAGCCTAACCCTTCCAACAACAACGATGCTAACCCCCTGTCATCGAACCCCCAACATCCTGATCGACCGAAAAATAACCCTCGATTATGAACTAATCATCTGTGTGCTTTATGCCAAACATACAGTCATTACACCCATATTTTTCCTCATATGGATCATGTCTAACATATTCTCTAGAACGAAGCTCTATGCGATACCAATGTGGTGCCCCAAGATCAGCCCAACCTAGCACCACCATGTCCTACGTCGATGGTGCTCCAAAACCCCCTCCCACACCAAGGAATGGTTTCAACCACACCCTTGTCCCCACCTTCTTTCATCATGGCCCCACCTATACATACTGGTGCCCATCACCTAATAATAACATCAACCAAATAATTCAATCTCTAGACTCGGTGCAACCAGTATGGATCCACCACATAAACCATTGACCCATCAATGGCATCTACATCTAACACTTCCAACATTCCCCTTTACTTACCTACACCCCCCACTAATGGGGCAAAAAAATTTCCACAGTTTCCTTGTAATATCCCTGATCTGATGTACATATCAGAATATTAACTTGCTGCAATTTTTAAATTAAAATTTTTTATAACACTCTTGCAAACATTCAATAAATTGCTGACTGGGAAATTAAGGTATTTTACTGGAATAAATTGCAGACAAAGCGAGAGGGAAGTGGGAAGAAACCAAATATATTTTAGACATATAATTTCCTCTTCCCTAAGACATTTATTTCTAGTACCATTTATGGTTCAGAATCCGCTCTGCGAAAACCTACTACCACGCTTCTGGGTAGCCAAACCGTGAAACTAGGAAGAGTAGTTCAGTATTTTTAATCCAGGGGATTTTAGAAACTTGCAGAGGGTTTTTACAGGATTCATGGAAATTAATAAATGGGTTTGGACAATTTGCAACATTTCTAGAAAAAACTAAGGAGTTTTGGAGGAATTTGAGGTTTTTCATCAATTTTGGCCTAGTGAAACCTTGCGCAATGTAGGATCCCAAAAGGAAGTATGGCCCCAAAAAAATGGATATGGTGATATGGATGTGAATTTGGGTATTTCAATGACTCACAGGAACTGAAAGGGATTAGTTTGAGTTAGCAGAACTCATTTTACATCAAATTTGGAAAGACTAGTCATTAAAAGCTAACAATCTAGTGAGGATCTAAATTTAAGCAATTAATTCATGTCAAATTGATTTATGATATACATGTGAATTATAACAGAGATAAATAAAATCTCATTGAACATATAAACTATCTTCAAACATTCCTCCAACCTTTCATATTTCTTATAGCACTCAGATTCATCAATTTTCCCCCATACAATGATAAAATAAGCTTTTTTGGTGAAACTAAAGACATAATTCTTTATGGACAAAGATGTTTCAGCCTGATAAAAATAAATTACAGATAAATATGCTGCTACAGATCATAAATCATATAACATACTGACCATTACAAGGACACTCCAAAATAAGTCGCAAGAGGCCGAGAACATGACCAACAAAAGGGGCTGAGAGCATACATGAAGCATGGGCTTCATGGTAGATCAACCTGAATGTGATAGAAGCTGAAAATAAATCTAATAATACTTAAATTCATACAATATAGTGCTCCATACCTGAAATCGAATAGAATAGGATGGAGGGAGAGGGGAAGGGAAGGATGGGGCTCATTTCCCAGTAGTCTGAGGCACACACTTAGAAGGAATGCTCACATAAGCATAGCTCAACATACATAACAAGAAAATTGAATCAATGGGCTCTAAATATCCTTTAATATCATTTTGGATAACCTGTTGAGAAAGTTACTTGGCTTGGTGACCTGTGAGAATAGGTCACCCATGAGTGGACATACTTTCCTTGCTTTGCTTTGCTTTGGATTTCCTTATTTTTCCTCTTTTTCTGAAATTCCTTCTTTTCTGAACTTTCCTGCTTTTCATAATTTCCTGTTTTGTCCTGCTTTCTGGATTTATGCTACTTTTCCTAAAATATTCCTCTTTTCTCATTTTTGGCATCATTTTTGGACTCTAGTGCTTACTTGAATTCTACTCCAAGTAATTCCTCCAACCTTATCCACTAATTCAAATTAGTGGGCCAATTTCTCCATTTATTCAACATAACAAATAAAAATATTAATTGCATCAATAATATTAAATGCTCCATAATTATTTATTCCAAGTGGGTAGCAACTATGGATAAATTTAAATGCACACTCCTAATTAATTAATTGCCTCATATTAACCCCTCATTAATTATTTAATTCAATCTGTCAGTATAATCAATGGGGTTCGATCTACTTCATGGTGCTATTAAAATGGGAACATGACATTCCTGTAGGATGTATCGCCAACAATGCGACTGCTCAAGCTGCCCTAAATTATAGCATCGTTGATGACTTGGCCTAATCACCTACAACCATGTCCCCTATAGAAGTGCTCAAAACTTGCTCGACACAGCGAAATGCGTTGTTATATTCACTAGTTTTCATGGATCCCTTTGATTCCAAGTTGATCAAGTTTGATCTAGATCAAGGAGAACCCAGAATTCCATCCACCATTGCCTTCAATGTTCCAGACTCAATTTGGAATTTGGTTGTACATCGATGTATCATTGATGAAGGGGAATCCACCTGTGTTATGTTGACTTTTGTCTAGCAGAAACTCGAGTCCCATACCCTCCAACCATTCACTACCGCCCTCTGTGCCTATGATGGTCGCTCTATAAAGGCCTGGGGCATTCTTCTGAATGGTCCTATTTCATTAGCAGGTAAAATGGTTTTGATTGTCATCGAGGTTATTAAAGTCCAACTTTATTATAACCTCCTCCTTGAACATACCTACATGTATTCCATGAGAACCATGGCTTCCATCGTGTTTAGACTCCTGATGTTTCCTCATGATGGAAAGATCATGACGGTCTACCAATTAACTTACTATGATCCACAGGGGCCGACCACACCACAACACGTCATTCCCACCATTGATACTTCCATTAACAGTGTATCCATCCCCTCTTTATCTACTGTGGGCCCAGGATTATTTTTCGACGCGTCTATGACAGACACCTTCCCATCCTTACCACCTCCCTCTACACTGATTGACACAGCATATTTGTGTATGATCACATCCAGTACCATCCCGACCACAACACAACAGAAGTCGCAACCCCAACCACTGACACCCAATAATTATTGGGGTTCATTCCCGATCAACACAATTCCCTTCCTGTTTCCACCATATGGTATTGTGAGAAATCCTGTAATGGCTACTCTTAATTTACCTAATTTTACATTGGGAATTCCTATGTGGTATATTGAACCACGAACCCCACCTCTGATGCCCCAGGTTGTGTTAATTCTCATCAAACGTATTAAGGTAGAGTCACGCCCTCCCCCTAGCCCATTAAACAGGCCTTCCATTCCCAATTCTACCCCTCCTATCCCAAAGAAATCTGGGGGAAATCCCATGAAAATGACAGTCGATCCTCGTCTGACTCCACCTTGTGCTTTGTGTGATGTCCAAGTTCATGCAACGAAAAATTGTCCAGAGATACCTATCCTTTGCACACAAATAGAAACCATGGATACAATTGATGGTACTCTAGTAGTCATCATCCCAGATCCACTAACAGTTAATAGAAAATCACTAAGGACAAACCATCTGTGCATAATTTGTGGCTTGTATGGCCACTATTCTCACTACTTCCTAGATTTGGTCGAGTATTGGTCAGTCCTTCATGACCTTTGGAAACACTCTCATGAGAGTCTGAAATAATTGTAATCGTGGAAATTCACCCTCCAGCTTCCTCCTTGAACACCACCACCATTTATACGATCTCTACTTACATTATTACTTTCCTGTCCTCGACCGTGGAAGATCCACCTGATCTATCCCGACACCACTTTCACGACGACAGAGAGATCCTCAAAACCACCACCAGTTTTACCCCATTTCACTTATCCCATAGCATGGGGTTTGTTCTTACCATTGAATGCCATATTCCTTCCCCACATACTTTGTGCCAACTGTAGAGTCTCCAAGGCAAGGCCAATTTCCTTCGCTAGAGGTCCTATGCCTGAGTTGCTCACCATGCAACACTTGGGGCATAGTTTTTTATTTTTTGTTTTACATCATTTTTATTTTGATTCGGTGACACCCTCTAGTAGTTTCCCCATTTCTAGTCATAGTGATTCCATTGTATAACTCTGTCGCATCATTTGCATGCGACCAGGTGGATATAACCCTTGCTCCTGCACCACTAGTAACCCATTGGAGGGCATGGTCTAATGTTTGCACATGCACACAGTATGTTGCACATATGATCTAGCTACCACTATTATAACATATTTTTAGGTCCGAAGACCTGCCTTATATTTCGAGGCCTCTCCATATCTCCCTTGTATTCCATGCCCACATATGGATCATCCTCTACAAGGATAGGAAATTTCCACCATTGTGCAAAATTATCCCAGGTCGAGAAATGATCTTATAGACTGTCTCCCTCCTTACTGATTCTTCGGGTCATTTCCTGAAGTCACGTCGACTTGCATGCCACCATGTTAATAACACCTTGTATGTTGAGCTAGCTCCATACCCATAGGCCTCCATTTGGTCTAGTTTTTACTCATGCACTACTGCACTAGGGCCAACATCACTAGCTTCTAGTCAAATTCATCCGGAGTATGTTTGAGACGTCGTTCACACCACCGGGTTCGGTTTTCCATCCTCTGTATTTTGACGAGACCCTTGTCTCGTGCTCTCACTATGCTTCTCTAGTGCATTTCCTAGAAGTTACCATGATTTTTGTGCAATCACGTGAATATCCCTTTGTATGTATTGGCATGTTCACGAGTAATCTGCTCCATCCATACTGCATAGTTGGCCATATTTTACCACCATCCATCATCCTCCAAGGGGACACCACAAGTGTTATGCATTTATTCCCATCAACCATGTTCACAACATAACCTCTTTACATACATTGAACACTTCCCCCTTGCTTGATTGAACATTATGGAGTTTCTTTAAGCTCATTTTTTACTCTTAAAAGAATGAAAATATCATTGAGCACGATTGCTTCCCTTAACGCTCGTTAAAGTATTGGAAAGGGAGTCTATGTAGCCTCGTTTACCTCCTTTTTTGGACTATGTAGACTATCATAATAAAGGACCACCTTGGCACATGCATGCCATGAACACTTTCCTTTGCATCCTTTTATGCTTTCTCAGGCATTGGGATCGAACTTTATGAAAAAATATCATCATGGGTTGCCCTTAAACTCTTTTCCATCCTTCTCATCAAGAAAATATTGTTGATCAAACTTGGTTTCGTTCATGCTCATAAAAGTATTTGAATGACCATCAATTTAGTATAGGTTTAACCTTTTCCGTCCTGATTGGACTACAAAGAGTAAAGAAGTCTTCCTTCCCCAAAGGTTGGGAGATCTCTCCTATGCACACTTTTATCCTTTTTCGAACTGAGGATACTACATACTAAAAATAGACCACACTGGTATCTTCTTCATATTTTCAGACTCTCTAAAAATGAAAACACCATTGAGCATTTACTTTCTCGGGCTCACTAAAAATCCATGAGATTGTGTCATAACAGTGCCTTTCGGCACCACCCTATATATTATAGTTTGGTAGCTTTGTCCCTTTGATTCACCTTTGTTCATAGTATTCTGCGATGAGTCTTCCTTAAATCCCTTGGATATCACTAGTGCAATTACCTCCCTCAGTAGTTCCCATTTTCAGTTATGTTCTCGATATTACAGCTATGATCCCTCTCCCATGAGTCAGTTCCATTTGCTGCCAGGTCATCCCTATTGTCATTACTATGAACAAAGGAAGTTTAATTCAAATGTACTCCCCTGTGCATGTTCCCCCATTCAGTGTTTTAGTCCCCATATTGTCCCACACCTTTGATTATCCCCCTCGTGCTTCTCACCAAGGAAACAATATTGAATTGACTAGTTGCAAGTCTCCCTTTGCTGACATCAACAAATCTATGCCAGAGGATAGGACCAAAGGCCCATATATACTTGTTTCATTCACCTTATTGATGAGTTCCTTGCACCACTTGAGAGGATTCATTAGTGCCTCTCGAGGTGGTTGTGTCTCACATGCTCGACTCCAGCTACATCATCACACCATTGAGATTCATACAGGGTATTGGCCTGTGCATTATTTGATTGAATACCTGAGTTGTCACCTAGCTCTAGCACATTGGTGAGTCTACTATGGGACCCATTAAGGTTCATGTCCCTCGTGATTTCTGGGTTACGTTGGAAACAGTGTTCAAAAGCCCCAGAGCAATGCTTCTATGTAGCTCCAATATTGATGTGACATATTACACCACAAAGATTTTGAATCCTCGTCATGGAATCCCTCTCGCTATGTACACTTCCAGATTCAAAAGAGAATCAGTTATGAAGATATTTCATTCCAAGAGAATGTCTTTTGTTCATTTGTGTTAGTGCCATAAATTGTTCTCAGACTACTAAAGAACTAGCCAACACAATCTCATAAAATAAAATTAAGTAAAATAGGTTTTAGGGTTTTGTTTTATTGTTTTGGTTTTAAAAACTTCATCAATAAGGAGGAAATCAACATCCACAAGCTAATACAGAACTGAATCATACAAGTTCGATAAACTAGGGATCAAACACATCCCAATAAGCCATAAACATTACACATGAAATACCAATTCCACGCACAAGCTACAAGCATTTACATGAATAAATATTTAAACAGGAAATGAAATTGTAGACTGAGCAATCAACCAGATCAAAAATGAAAATGCATGACAAGTAAAAGGGATTATCAGTTTATATATAATCAATAACAGTCATCCACTTACATAAGAGTTATAAATGCTATCTTGAGAAATCAAAGCTCCAAAAGCCTCTCCTTTAGTGAAAAATATCGCACCAAAACTATATGTTTGTCTTCCTTTTACCATTACAAACATAAAGTAGTTCCATAACTACATTCTAGGTCAAAATTTGAAACAGTTACATCAATAAGTTATATGATAACTCAAAATATTTAAAGACAATTAGCCCAAAAATAGCAAATCGGATTTGGGGAAATTTGGCGAATTTCTGGAAATTTGGGTCTCAAAGACGCCTTCATATCTCTCGATCCGAGAAACCTGTACAAAAATTGAGAGAGGTTTTTATGAACAAAATCCTCTCTTGGGTTTTAAAAATCCCCCTTCAATTCATCAGAATATGTGCTGCAAATTTGTGACTAAAACAGTAAATTATTAAATAATTCAAACCCTGCAAATAGGCCACAAAGATGAATTTGAATATCTCAAATGATAATAGTTTTTGCAACACTGAGAGAGGTTTTGTGGACAAAAACCTCTTTTGGTTTTCTATAATTCATTCCCATCACCTCGTAATCTGCTCCCAATGATGATGACAAAAACAGGAAAAACAGAGCTGCTACAGGAATCTCCTCATGAAAATATTTGACAAAGGACTCAAAATGAGGATTAGATTATAAATCAAACTTGGAATAAACTTTTATTATAAGCTTTTTAAAGCTTAAAGATATACATATTTACTAATAATCCCAAAAGACAAACCTTATAACTAAAATAATGAAATAATTCAACCATTAAAAACATTAAATCCAACAAAAACTACTGATTGTCAAAAAATCAGCATAAAATGTAAAATTATTTTAAACCAACAGTTGAAAATTAGGGCAAAAAGAATAGATAAACTAAGAACAATATCTAGTTATAACATCTGGCTCTTGTTATGGGATGAAGTCCTCCTTGTGAGGCTTCAAGAACCTGTAGACCTTGTGCCTTATTCATTGGGTGATGGAGTCATTTACCAAATCTATGCAACTTTCTCAAACTCTGAACACATACCTCTAAAATGACAAAATACTACTACAAACTAGCATACTGAAAATAATCTACATGCTCGTATAGCAAGCTTATTATGCTATTTACTGCTACTTCTAATCATAGGAAACAACCCAATCAAGTGTAATCATACTTCCAGTGAAGCCAAGAAACCATTTGACTGAGAATCATAATCCCATGCATGCTACTATTTGAGAAAACCCACAAAAGATGTGATAAATGCAATAAAAAGTATGTAGGAAGATGATACTTATGACTGCAAATAGGAAGAATGCTAAAAGTTAGAGCATTAGAAACCTTTGAAAAATACAACTCCATCCAAGAAGCCACAGGATCATGAAATTTATGATTTAAAACTTCAATGTCTTAATTATATTCATCATAAAGTGAATCATTCTCTTCCTCTCCATTGTTGTTCTTTTTAAACTTTGGATCAAGAATGGAAACCAAGGGATTTTCAAACAACTTCTTGACGTTTAAATAAAACCCTTGATCAAAACTTGAACAAATAAAATTCTAAAAAAAGAATGGAAGCTTATTTCTTATATCAATAGTATGAGGTTGAAGAGCAACAACTTCTTCTTCATAACATGATAATCTCATAGCAGGAAGTAGGAAATTTCTTCTATAATCTACTGAAAGTATATTATCATCGAAAAAGTCAGCAAACTGATATGAAGAATCAACACAAGCATCATTTATATCCTTGTTCATATGAAAATCTGAAAATGATGAAGAAAACTATCTTAAATCTGAATGATACCTATGTTCTTCTTCCTATTCATAAGCTTGTATATCTTCAACATGAGCCTATTCTCAAATCATTTTGCAAGCTTAGATTTTCTCCTCCACTCCTTTTGCATCCTCAAACAATTGTCTTAAAGATGATGATTTCCTTTCTAACAGGAAAAAGGCAAGATCTAAATGTTGAGCCATAACATAATATATCATAGCAAGTTTTTCCGAAGGTCTGATCTCCGTAGGCATTCTGATATAAAAAGTTTGAAACCTCCAATTAAATTTAGTAATTGGCTAATCATTCTCTCTTTTCAAACTGTAAAATTCGGAAAGAAACTGATCATAAGATTTGTTCTTACCCAAATAGTTCAAAAAGACATCATGTAACTCTTCCCACGATCCAATTGAATCAGCTTTTACATTTCGGAACCAAAACACAACATCTCCAACAAAGGATTTCGAAAATAACCTCATGACAACATCCTCATGCATAATTTCAAAATTATCAATGAAATTATGAAAAGATCCTAAATTCTTCTCTGCTGTAATATGGTCTTTTCTAGTAAAATGGGGAAGATATTCAACAAAGTAGTAAGGGTAAGGATGTAAGAGAGATGGAAACCTAAGAGGTTTAAACATCTTCTGTCTGAGTCTAGACTGAAAATCTGTGAGTTGAAAATGAGGTTCAACAAGCTCTTCGCAAGTTTCAGCATTGATGGTAGAAGGTAATAGATCATCTTTATTCTCTACAAGATGACCAAAATAATCAGGTTAAAGAGATATGGGTATATGTATATCATGTTGCGCATGTATTTCAAATGAAGGAATAGGATCAACATCAATAAAACAAGAAGAATGCAGACTTTCTTCTTCCAAAGAGGGATATGTACCTAAAGGTTTATGATCATTGGAATAGACAAAACAAAAAATAATTCTTTTGACATGCAATGGGAAAGACAGTAAAGAACTGATGAATAAGAACAAAACCTCATGGAGGAAAGTAAAAATCTGATGCACAGTCTTTCCATTTGGTTTCTTCATTTTTCTATCAACAAAATTATCCTTGCAGTGGAATCTTTAATCATGGAGTCGACAGTGAAAAATTGTAGTGTAAAAGATTTTTTGACTTTGTTCACCTCTCAAAAATCATATGGATAATGATATCCCAGGGAATATATACTTCAGCTTCATGCCTGGAAATGGTGCTAAAGATGTTAGTGCCATAAATTGTTCTCAGACTACCAAATAACAAGCCAACATAATCTCACAAATAAATATAAGTAAAATAGGCTTTAGGTTTTTGGTTTTTGGTTTTGGTTTTACAAACTTCATCGGCAAGGAGGAAATAAACATCCTCAAGCTAACACAGAACTAAATCATGCAATTTAGATAAACTGGGGATCAAACACATCCCAATAATCCATAAACATTACACATGAAATACCAATTCCACCCACATGCTACAAGCATTTACATGAATAAACCTTTAAACAGGAAATAAAATTGTAGACTGAGCAACCAACCAGATCAGAAATGAAAAAGCATGACAGGTAAATGGTATTATCATTTTATATATAATTAATAACAGTCATCCACTTACATAAGAGTTATAAATGCTAGCTTGAGAAATCATAGCTCCAAAAGCCTCTCCTTGAGTGAAAAATCTCACACCAAAACTGTATCTTTGTCTTCCTTTTATTATTACAAAAGTAAAGTAGTTCCATAACTACCTTCTAGGTCAAAATTTGAAATATTTACATCAATTAGTTACATGATAACTCAAAATCTTTAAACACAATTAACCCAAAAATAGCAAATCGGATTTGGGGAAATTTGGCGAATTTCTGGAAATTTCGGTCTCAAAGACGCCTTCATATCGCTCGATTAGGGACACTTGTACAAAAACTAAGAGAGGTTTTTTAAATGATTCTTTTGTGAACAAAACCCTCTTGGTTTTTAAAAATTCCCATTCAATTGATCAGAATATGTGCTGCAAATTTGTGACTAAAACAGTAAATTATTAAATAATTCAAACCCCGCAAATAGGCCACAAAGATGAATTCGAATATCTCAAACGATAATAGTTGTTGCAAAATTGAGAGAGGCTTTTGTGAATGAGTCTGTTGTGGACAAAAAAATCTTTTTGTTTTCTAGATTTCGTTTCCATCGTTTCGTAATATGCTCCCAATGATAATGACAAAAACAGGAAGAACAAAGTTGCTACAGGAATCTCCTCATGAAAATATTTGACAAAGGACTCAAAATGAGGATTAGATTATAAAACAAACTTGGAATAAACTTTTATTATAAGTTTTTGAAAGCTTAAAGATATACATATTAACTAATAAGCACAAAAGACAAACCTTAAAACAAAAATAATGAAATAATTCAACCATTAAAAACATTAAATCCAACAAAAATTACTGATTGTAAAAAAATCAACATAAAATGTAAAATCATTTTAAACCAACAGTTGAAAATTAGGACAAAAAGAATAGATAAACTAAGAACAAGGTCTAGTTATAACAATTTGTATTAGTTCCTCGAATCAGTAGTGTATTCTTCCTCTCATTGAGGTCACTACTATGTAACATCATTCGTATATATATTAATCAGCTCCCATATTTTTTAGCCTTGATCCTATTATTTATTCTTTGGACATTGTTACGAGCATGGATATGCCTGCCTCATCCATATACATTTCACACAATATATGTATCTCACCCATTGTTGGGAACCATTAATACAAAACCAAAAGACACCGTGTTTCGAACGAGGAAGGGCCGCTTCTCCACATGTCTCTCCAGTCTCTCCACTCTCCCCATGAGCTCTTGCCCTCACACATTAGGGGGCAATCTGTTAACGCAAAATATTGCTCACCTAGCTATGCATGGTCTAAATCACATACATACGTCATTTTCCTACCATATTTCCCTTACTTTTGACCTTCACAACTATGGATTACCTTCATTCTCTCTCAAAAAGGCAGAAAAACCCACAAAAGGCCAAAAAAACAAAAAAAAGGGATAAAAACCCTAAATAAGGATTAAAACCCTAACTAAGGTTCCAAAACCCTAAAAGAGAGAAAAGGTCAAAAAACCTAAAAACATATTAAAAAAATAGTGTGAAAGTCTCTATCAAAATATTCTCATCCCTTTTCCATTATTCTATTTTGTGAGTATGGTCAGAAACCATTATTCTCAAAGTATTCACACCATTTTTGCCATCATTTTGTTTCCCTACCATCCCCATTCACTAAGTTGAGACATTCTCTGTACCAACCAGACTTTAGAGAGGCTATCCATTTCCAAGAATGGGCACGGTGTCCCATTTTCAAGATAAAGAAGGTATATTTCTCATGTATTTGTTTTTATTTAGTTTAGGTATATTAGTTTCTTGATTTCATTTTACTAATATCATTTATTATTGTAGCTTTCTTCCATGAAATATACCCTACTGTCCCATTGACAGAAGGGAGTTTCTTTTGCATGTAGCAGGGGTGAAAACCACGCTACACTTTCACTTCATATTCATCATTGGACTTTGAGGAGGGAGTATCCATTGCTAGGAGGGAATATTCTAAGAAGTTAGAAGGGGCATAGAATCCAAGTATAGGGCATCTAAATCATGACCTTGTAAAGAAGATCTAAAGAATTACAGATATATTGTGGCCAAGGGGGTGCATTCCATGTTAAAATATTGTAACTTCGGAAGATATTCTATTGTACTTTTGTTGTATTCTCCTTTGGATATGTTATTCCTCCATTCAGAGATGTCCTTGATGTAATTGGTCATGTAAAAGTCATGAGGTAAGCCCTCCATTGTAAGTTGGGGTAATAGTACCCACATAAGTAATATATAAAATGTATTTTGAGTCTCCAAAGGTAGGCCAACCCTAATTAGGGAACTTGGCCGACCTAGTTAGTTATTTGAGACACTCACCTAATGAATATAAACAGGTGAGGCGCCTCTCTCATTCACACATATCTTACACTCAAGTATTGCGCTGGAGAGAGAGAAAGAGAAAGAGGATACTGTGGAAGATGAGCAACTATTCTTGTTGCTGGGGTTTTACATTGTCTTGGTTGAATTCTATCCTGAGCAAGTTCTACAGGGTTTTCTCCCTTGTGGTTTCCCCGAGGAAAATCTTTGTGTTCTCTTGTGTTCTCTCGTGTTGCTGCATTTGTCTTTCTTTCAATGATCCTTTGCTTATGGTTATAATTTTACTATGCTAATTTTTTTATAGATATGGTATATGTTACCACCTAAGTTGTACTTAGTGTTTTTTTATCAAGTGAGCCTAGTGAACCGGACAAAGATTTTTTGTTCGGACTTCAGAAGACCTTTGGAAGTGCTTCTGGGAAGTGCTTGTTGTACTATATCACATGTTCATACCCCCTTGGGGGTGTTGTAATAAATGTTCTAGCATGATAGTGTATGTAAAATACTCGGTCTCTTAGACTTTATTTGTCTATCCGATCATCCCAGGGTGTTTTTTCCCTTGGTTATTATTGGTTGTTGAATAAACAACTGATAATTTTTGAGTTTTTCACTCAATACCTCCAAAGTTGGGGTGGTAGGATTGGCATTTAGGCCTATTGAGGTTATTAGAGTCTATGTGTCAATGTATTAACATGCTAGGCATGATGGTCGAGTCATATGAACATGTCTAAGTCCCCCTAGGTTTTTTAATTTTTTAAATTTTTTCAGTGTTTTTTATTAAAATTTAATTTTTCCAAAACTTAGGCTATTTTTTAATAGTATAATTGGAAAATTTGGTTTTGGAATATAAGTGGGCTCGGAAGTCAGATTTAGTCATGTAGGTGCTCATTTTCAAGCTAAGAGCACCCGGTAAACCTATTGACCCACTATTTCCTATTTTTGAGAGATTTTCCATTACTCAAGTCAGAAAGACCCAAAATCAATTATTGATTATTTTAATTAATAAATTGATGAATAATGGACCAAGTCCAAAATCCTAGATCAATGGATTCTCAACCAATTTGATTGAAATTAGTTTCATGGGCACCAGATTGACTGGATCTGACAAATCCTTGACTGAAGGAGGTGATCTAGGTTGATCTAGATTTAAAATTCAGCTTCCTTTATGGTGAATTCCATCGTCTCTCTCTCCTTCACACATGTGGGATCTTCTGGAAGCTTTGTGGTTGATGATTCACTCAGCAGGTCGATGTGTCAGCTAAATCATCCCCCTTATTGACATTCAGACTCAGTAGAAGCTCAGTTTAGCTTCATATCAGGCATTAATGGACTCTCCTTCAGCTGCAGTGGTCTATCTCCATGGGATTTGTGCCCCCTCTAGGCTGGGGTTTCAATTTTGTGTATAAATAAAGCATGGATGCCTCATTTCTGAGTTAGTTAGATTTGGGTTGAGGAGCTATTTCTGTTGTAATACTATGTAATATCTTTTTCTATTGGAATAAAGTGAAGCTTTGGAGGCCAAATCATTGTAATGCTTTCATATGTGTGGATTTAACATTGTCTTGCAGCTTTTTACTGTTGGCTTTCTCTCAATTTATGCATCTGAATCCTGTTTGGCTTAATGATTCAGCTGAATCAATAGGAGTATAGATGGGAAAGTAAGATTACTTGATTTTCAATATCTCATAGTATATATTCTTAAATATTCAGATCATACATGTTTAAATAAGTTTATTTGCATGTAATCCCTCTCTTTCTTCATATATTTCTATCCAGATCTCATAAGGTTTAGTGCAAGATTGTTTGTTAGTTTTCAGGTAACAGGGGTTGGACGAACTATGGATCTAGCTTGACTCCACTGGGAATATATCTATTTTTTGAAGCCATTGTCCCATGGCATTCCACTAACTACTCTTCTTTGCAGATCCATTCCACGTCAACAAGCTCTCTTCCTTTCCTCTTCCTCCTTCAAATTTCTTCAAAATCAGTCTGGTTACTTGTTTTGCAGCTTTAAATTTGTTTAGATATATAAATTTCAGAGTTCATATTACATAGATATTGTTTCCTTAAATCTCATAAAACTAGATCTCATTCTTAAAGAAAATTTACAAGCATTCTAGATCTAGTTTTAGGGAAAATGGTCATTTTTCAAGGTTGTGAAAGTAGATCTAAAGCTTGTTGAATGCGTGGTTGTTTCCTTAGAATATAAAAATTTATATCCAACAATTTAAGTTATTCATATTGTATTCGCCCAAAGCAGGCCAAGATCCCAAGGAAAGCTTTCTTTCCTTGGTTCTTTTTCCGCTTCTTTTAAAACTAATTTTAACTTAGAATTTTTGGGTTAAAAGTTTGTTCATACAAAGTAATTTCAAAGTAATATTGGGAATATTTAAATGTGATATAATTGCTGTATTTTAGTATGTGTAACATAAAAGAGGAGGAGGCGTTGTTCAGAAAGCATTTTTGGACCATTAAAAACCCCCCAGGGGTTCTCCGACTTCCAAAAATTTCAAATTTTTGCAATTTGTAAACCTTTGGTCTCATTCCATATAAGGACCAAGTGGATTAATTTCAGTTTTCTGATATTGTAATTTCTTCTAATAAAAATAAAAATCTTTTCGAATAGGCTCTTTTGAGCCTATTCACCATACCCCCTGCGGGGATTTGCGTCTGTGTCTTTTTTTACTTTTTGTTCATATTTTTTCAATCTAGTGTAGTTCTAATGTGTAGGGTAGTATACTTTTATTTATAATCATTTTCATATTCCATATCTACTGGTTTCAAAGTAATTTTAATACTTACCCCACGAGCCTCCTTTTGAGCCAAAAGGTGAAGAAAGGGTCGTGGTAGTCTAATTAGAAAATTGTGGTTTTCTTATCTATTTATGCTTCATCTGCTATCATCATTTGTTTTAGTAATAATAATAAAATCAACCCCTCCTTTATTCCGTAATTGAGGTTCACTTGGACATAAAGAGGTTACTGGAGAATTTTTCTTTTTAACAAGAACACCTCTTTTAAAATTTACTAAAAATAACAAAGACTCCGGTGTGTATGCTCTATACTTGGCTGCGGTTCATCCGATCAGTCAAGCTACATAAAAATCACTTGATTGAATAGAATAATTAGGATTCACTCTCCCCAAATTGACAAACCATCAGGCAAAAATCCAACGCCTCAATCAAACCATTTCGGTGGCAAAATACCCAAAGGAAGCGGGAACTCCTGAAAAGTGACCTCAGGGCGTCGATATCTGCTACACCTTCAAGTGCATTATGAAAAATAGCCTCAGAGACTCCATTCATCCCACATATTCCTTGTAGGTATCCATGACAGTTTAGTTTTGGACATACTTCAAGTACCCCCTAGGTATATCTGGAGTCCCCTCGCCTAAGTTAAATTACTCATCGTCTTACATTAATTTAAAATTAACCAAGATACAATTGCACAACATTCATTCCAGCAGTTTCAAGAACTCTTAATTGTTTTCCGACTCCATTTTCAAGGCACTGGTCAACTATTTATTTCTTTCAATCTATATGTGATTGGGTGTCATTTTCATGCTTACTTGTGATTATCTCATCATGATATTTTTTGTTTACAATTGTTAAATCGAAAATCCTAAAAAACTTACTCTTTAATACCATCATCATACTAAATAATTTTTTCCTATTAAACTAATAGGGTCTACCCCCCTTGGCTTCATTAGGAGTTGAGCCTAAATGGAGAAGTCAAGAACAAGGTGACAGCCTTGACTCGAAACTTGCCCCCAAGGACACAACGAGTGGATTGAAGATTTCTTCCACATAACCCAAGTGTGTGAAAGGTGGAAATAGTATAACCATTATTATCTAACATGGTATTAGAGCTACTCTGAAATAAGTCTTTGTGCAACCGAAATAGTGCTCTAGCTACAACTATTGAAGATTAGGGTTTCATGCTTGAAAACCCTAAAAGACCAAAACTAGTAATTTTAGGACTTTCGCTATATATCTCTATTGTAGAAGTCTCATGAGACAAAACATTTACATGTCGAAGACAAATTTTTAATGTACCATGTGTAAACGTTTTATCCTTAGATTCTCTATATTCTAGAAGATATGGATCCTCCAATTTATGGTTCCAGCCTCTCCTAGTATTCATCCTTAAATAGGTGACCTAGGGAGAATCGCTATGTATCGGGATAGGAAGGTACAAATGAAATTTTGTAAGATGTTCCAGAAATGGAATGAACTATATTTTTTGTGGTAAATGTTTCAGACCTTGAAGGTGAACTAGTGACACTTGGAAGTCCATACAAGTTCAATATGATGAACAGTCCTGAAATAAGTCACCTTGGGAAATGTTGCATAAGTACCAATTGGTGAAAACAATTATGTTCTAACCTGTGGTTATGGAAAGAGGACATGCAAGGATACCTCAGTGAGAAGTTTTAGACATAGAGGAGAACTAATTTCAGATATATTTCAAAAACAAGAATAGTCATTTATGCAGAAGAAACCAAAAAAAAAACTAGGGCTTCTGTTTCGGGCACTTCCGTTTGTTATCAGGAATATTTCACCTTCTGCAGAAAGAAGTTGTTCCTCTGGTCTAAATGGTTCAGATCTAGAAAAAATGAGACACAACTAGGTCAGAATACTTTCCCTAGAGGCTATGGATTCCTGGAATAACATCTTTGATGGAAGACCTACAAAAACACATCAAACATACAACAACATCAAAGATACCAGAAAACTATCCATATATCCATATCAGTGACTAAGGAATATGATAATACACATGTGATATTATAACACAACATATGTATGGGAAATAAATTGACTTTGCATTAATATATGAATGAAAGAGCTTACAACCGTTTTGCCTTAGTGTCGATGCACTCCTTCACAAGACTAACATCTCATCCCCAATAGCTCCAACTTGCTCCACTATGCTCTCTAATAGATTAGGCCAGGATGTTAATTCAATGGCATAAATTTACTCTTTTCTTCTCCCATCAACCATGGAGTATGATCCTAGTTTTACAGGGCTCTAAGGGATAGGAATGGTTGAGAAATAAGTGGGTGAGGTGGCCACGAGATCCCAAAAGCATGGATCTCAAGATTAACTGACCCAAGTGAGTAGGGATAAGGCTAGCCACAAAGCTTTTATTCTAGAAGCTTTGTGATACCTTCTCTTTTTCACTTTTTACCAAGAGCACTGCTTATACTCCCTTATGACAGAGCAGTGCAAGGTGAGAACCGTGCCAAAGACAAAGGTTAAAAGCGGTGGCACTACCTATCTTCCAAATAACTCAGGTGGTGCTGCATAAGGTACCACTTATCAGCTTAAGGGTAAGAGTGGTGCTGGATTTTTGTATGTAAAATCAAAATCTAGATCATTGTTTTCACTTCAATGTTTGGGATTGAAGGAAAATAGAGGTGTTAGAGATCTTATCACATGCTGGTGATAGGATTTGGGTATAAAATAATGCCCCCCAAAGCATGAGTCTAGAGGGATACAATAGGCGAGAGCTTTGATAGAGCAAGTTATCACTTCGAGGTAAGAGCCAGCTGGATCGAAGAGTATCATCGAGTAGGTATCTATAATACATCAATACTTTGAATCATGAGTAAATGTAACCTCATCATGGCTGCATACCAATACAAGGTAGATCCATGAGAGGAATAAACAAACATGGCTACTAGAATACAATGTAGATTTATGTGATAGAGGACTCAAACTTGGACATAGCTACCAGATATACAACATAGATCTATGTCATATAGATGCAAATTTGAGCATAGCCATGACCCTGCAAATGTGGATCCATGTCGGTACTTCATACAAATACTCCATCGCAACCTGGGGAGAAAGCTATGAGTGCTTTCCAATAGATACCCAGGGTATTTGTATCATCTTCCACAAAGTATGATTCTATCCATTTGATTACATTGATCTGAAGTCAAACATGGTAGAAACAACTTGATTACCAGTCAATGATTCCCAAGATACCCTAGTACAATATACTGAGTGTGAATAGATGTTTTGATGTCGAACACCTAGTCGAATCTCTTGATCAAAGGTCAATGATGTGAACCTATGTCGAGAGCAAGAGAATATATCATTAAGGATTACAAACCTCAAGGTACTAAATATGTTTCTAAGAATAATTCCTGGATGATGAGATGATGTAAATAGGAATAGTCTCATCAAAGGAGGGCAATAATGAATCCCACATCGACGACACAAAACTTGGAACAAAGTTCTGGAATATTGTAGATATTGTAACCATAGGACCAACTCAAAGTATCGACACAAAGGTTATTTTAACTGTAGGGGTAAACTTATTTCTTCCTTTGAACATCGGGTGGCCTTGTAGGGATGTTAGGGTCTGCAATAAACTCATCACTATCAGACATATCAGAATCATCATTTTCAACAAACTCTTCACTTACTTTCAGAGGTTCAGGTGGTGAAGAGGTTTCTCCAACTTCCACTGCTGCAAGGGGTTCTTCTTGAAACTGAACACACCTTTCAATGAAGGATTTGTTTGTGCTCAAATTTATCAGCTTGTACCCTTTTGAATCTTCATAGTACCCAACAAATAGGCACTCTTGGATTTGGAACTGCAAATCCTTTCTCTTTTCTGTTGGAATTCTAGCCCAAGCCCTTGAGCCAAAAATCCTGAAATGGGTCACATCTGGCTTGTGCCCACTCCATGCTTCGAAAGGAGTCATGCCATCAAGATGTTTATGAGGCACTCTATTTTGGATATAGGCTGCACAGTTGATAGCTTCGGCCCAGTACTTTGGTGGCAAAGTTTTGGCCTCCATCATGCATGTTGCCATCTCCTTCAGTGATATCTTCTTCCTCTTAGCAACACCATTCTGTTGTGGTGTGTAAGGGATAGAATGCTGCATCTGAATACCTGCATCTGCACAATAATTAATAAAATCAAACTTGACATACTCACCACCATTGTCAGATCTGAGGACCTTGAGTTTTCTCCCAGACTGGTTTTCAACCAAATCCTTAAAGACTTTGAAGAGGCCAAAAACTTCAGACTTGTGTTTTAGGAAGTAAACCCAGCAATACCTGGAAAAGTCATCTATGAAAGTCAATTCGTATTTGGCCTAACTCATGGACATATGAGGGAATTGTCCAACAACATCACTGTGGATCAGCTCGAGGGGTGCAGAGGTTCTCTCATGACTAGCTCTCTCAAATTTATGCTCTGGGTGTTTTCCTAGGATACAACCTTGGCAGACTCCTTTGGAAAATTCTATCTTGAGCAACCCTATGACCATCTCTTTTTCACTAATATTAGAAAGATACTTGTAATTTAGGTGGCCAAATATTTCATGCCAAATCTTGCCTGCCTCATTAGCATGAATCAAAAGAGCAGGGGGGTTTGAGTAGGGTAGGAAGTGTGAGAACATGTATACCTTTTGAGCATGATTTGCAACTCCTTTTGCAATGAATTTACCACTTGAGATCTCTGTGATCTCAACTTCATCACGGGATAATATGACCTTCTTTGGAGACCCAGTGTGAGTCATCTGGTACACTGATAAGAGGTTGGAGGCAAGACCAGGCACATACAACACATTGCTGAACTGACCATGATCAAGATCAATCCTCCCTTTGCCAAAAATTTCAGTGAGAGATTCATCTCCCAGTACTATAGGTGGTCCTTTCGACATGTCAAGTGAGGAGAATGCCTCCTTGGTTGAAACCATGTGTCTTGAAGCTCCAGAATCAATGATAAAACTGGGTGAGCTTGATGTGCTAGCAACCAATGCATAAACTCTCTCTCTGTCATCTGAACTTGATCCTCCTTCTCTCTTCTTTGAGCTATCTAGAAGGGAGATGCCATTCTTCTCCAGGAGTTGGTTCAGCATGTCTATTTGCTTCTTCATACAAGATCTTTTAGTGTGATTGCCCTTATTGTAGTATCCGCACTTGCTCATTTCTCCTTTGTTTTTCTTCTTCTGGTAGTTCTTCTTGGAACCTTGTGGCTCCTCTGGAGACATGTTCTTGTCTCTCTTTTGGTCAGGTGGCTTTTTAGCTTTATTTTTTCTTTTTTGAATCCACCCTTGAATCTCCAGCAACCAGAGCTTGGTCTTTGGATGGTTTGATGGTGCCCATCATCACCAGCTTGTCCTGTTCTTGTGTGAGAGATTCCATGAAATCTGCAAGGCTAGGCATCTTCCAAGTTCGAGCTATCAACTTTGTGGCATAGAAGGTCGAAACAAACACTGAATAGTCAGGGCCAAGCTTTGAGAGAATGGCCAAGACCAGCTGATCATCCTTAGTTTTGATCCCACATTGTTTTAGCTGCAAAACAAGTGCTTTGAACTTGGAGAAATAGAGTTGCAGTGATTCAAAGCTATTGGGACTCAGGGAAATCAGCTCATTTTCGATTTGATGTCCCCTCATCTCATCTTTCTTTCCAAAAATATTAGTAAGATTCTCCCATACTTCATTCAGTGATTTCAATCCATCAAGATGGAAAAGGAGGTCTCTGGAAATACTCAGACACAGGAGACCATAGGCCTCATCCCTCCTGTTGTGCCATTTTATCTTCTCTGCAGCTGCATTGGGCTCTGCTTCTATTGCCATAGTCACCTTGTAGAGGCCTTTCGCTCTCAACAGTATCTCCATCTCTACTTTCCATTCAAAGAAGTTGAAGGGAGTCAAGATGATCTTCTGAGATTGATCCATAGCTTAGAAATTGTCCTGGCTGTCAATAGAAGGATCCCAGTCATTGATGTCGAAACTAAAAAAAAAAATTGAAGGAGAGAAATCAATCTACAATGGATCTAATACCATGTGGAAATTGAACCCAATGATAGAACAATTTTACTCACAACAATTATCAATTGATCATGCAAAATCACTCACAAAAGAGACTGAAAATGGAGCTGAACACTAAACTGTATTAACTCAGTGTACAATAGCCAACCCTGTAACATAATAGGTTGCTGCATTAAATAACTACATAGGAGATTCGAATGCATGAGGAGGCAATTCGAATCTAGTCAAAATTAGGATTACTAAAATTAAGCAATTCCCCCGTAGGTGCATAAATTAGTTTCCAAATCAGTCATGGACCTCACGAATTGGAAAAATCACTTAGGAAAGCTAAAGAGTGATGGAATGAAAACTCATACATGCTTTTCAAAGGAGAAAAGAGTGGAGGATGTGGAGGACAAAAAACTAGTTAACCTCACCTAGTCAAACTTTCCCAATTGCCTTAAAGCACTGAAAAAGCAGGCAATAAAGCAGAAAAAGAAGAAGGGCACCTAGGAGGCCAAGAATAAAGCAAAATTGATTCCTTGAGGTTTCCCAAGCACTACATGAGTCAAAATAGGCAAGTTTTACCACTATGGATAGGTAAATGACAACTTGCATAAGGTGGGACACATGAACTAGGAAAATAAGACAAAAATAATTAAATTAATGTCTAAGGTAGCTAACTATGGGTTGATTATTCTAACATGTTGCTAGCTAATTTCAGTGATCTCCATGTTAACTATATATTACTGAACCTCTGACTGAGAAGAATGCATGATGAACTACCGATATGGACTTTTCAAATCATCATCTTCCTCCTCATATATGTTGCACTCTTCCTTTATCTACAAATCAGAAAACTGAGGCCTGCATTTAGTATTTGCTACAGATCAAAAAAATTTACATGTTGTTCCTTCAATTTTCTCATTATCTTTCATGTTTCCAAAGGGGACAATCTCATCTTCATGACAACCTAAGTCAGTAGATGCATTTGATACAATGTCAAAAGCATCTGTACTATGGTTATCATCCTGAAGTTCATTAAGATCTTGGTCACAATAAGAGGTGTCCCATGTTGCAGCATACTCTTCATGAATGTTTAGTTCTTTATTCAATAAATTGAATTCATGACAACATTCGGAATATAAAAGATCAGCCGAAAATATTCCTTTGCAAAACAAATTAAAGGCAACATGAAAATATGCCAAAGAGATGATACTGGCAATAGGAAGGGACCGGTACCAATCACGAGCAATCCCCTCCAAAGAATACCAAAAGAGCTTTCTTTGAACATCCTTATGCACAACTTGCAACTGATGAATAAAGTCATGAAAATCCAACAAGTGTTTAGTTGGCACTTCCCACTCTTCTCCTCCAAATATGGGAAGACTATTTCCCCATTCATCTCTATTAGGAACTGTATTAGGGTAACGAAAAATATTTGAGAAATCACAAAATGCATACCTCTTTGCTAAGATCTTGTTCATTTCGTACCAATGGAGTCACCAACATATTTCTAAGCAATGGAGTCGCCACTAAATCCATCCTTAATGGATCCACCAGATAGATTATTACAACCAAAAATTTTCCCCGTCTTTGTCTATCATCAAAGATGGAGCTTATGTCATCTCCCAGGGAAGTTGAGCTTCAATCTCCTCTCCCCGACAATGGTGCCAATTTGTTAGCTCTCCAGGAAACTCTTATAGGTTGCAGCTTTAAGATTCTTGGTAACTTTAGTATTTTCTTAATGATGGGTAATATGGATCAATTTGGATGACTTAATCAAAACTCACTCATTCAAAACATGCATAAACACACTCAGATAGACAAGGCTTTAAACCACTGTTGTTCAGAGAGTTGATAAAAGGTGGGTGTATGCAGAATTCTTATCATGCTAGCAGACTCATAAGCAAAGCATATATGAATGTCTAATCACAATAAGTAAATGATACTTTCTATTCAATCTGTCAATACAAAGATAGGATGACAGATATATGGCATTATAAAAATAGACCAAACATGAAAATGAACATTCAAGTGCAAGTATAGAAAGGTAGGAAATGAAATCTAAACATAAATGGCAAAATAAGCTTATATTATTGCCATGAAAATGAGTAGTATGAGAGTACAAGTATGAAAAAGTCTCCAAAGTCGAACCCTTCACAATTATTCTTCAATGAGCTTAAATAATATTTAAAAATCAGTTTCAATATCCTCAAAAGATGGATCTGATAACCTCTTTTCCTATCTCAAATCTGAATTTGTGAGGTGGCTGGAAAATGCAGAAATTTCTGGAAATATGATGCTCAGAGATTGACCTATATATCTCAAATAAAAACCAATTTTTGAAACAGGAGAGAGTTTATTGTATATTTTTTTGTATTGAGCAAAAACCTCTCTCAGTTATGTGATATTCGTTTTCATTTTCTCGAGATCTGTATTTCAAAAACATGTGTCAAACAGGGGAATTCTAAGATCTTAAATTTAGGGCTCATAAATGGATTTGATTCTCCCAATATGTGTTACTTGTAGAAAAATGGAGAGAGGTTATTGTTCTCTAACATGTTAGGAACAAAATATTTTGAGTGTTTTGTAAAAGGATTCTCGAATTGCTCAGAATCATCATTTCAAAATTATGACTTTTCATAGTAAAAACACCAATTTCGGTGGCTTGGAGCACCCTGAAATTGCAGTCTTAGCTGCCGAAAGTCCGTTTTTGGTGGCTTAGAGACGATTTTGAAACAATGCTTAGCCACATAAACCTATTTTTCAATTTCTTTGAAATAAATACTAACTCCAAAGTTTTTTTAAAATATTTACAAGTTAGAACTCATTAAAATGAGCCTAAAAAAATTTAATAAAGTTTTTTCTAATGACTTTCTACCTTTTAATAAAATAAATTTGACTAGTTTATTTGAGAAGATAACACAACAAAAAATTCTATTCATCCTAAATATATTCAACTAAATTTGGAGGGTAACTCCACAACTCAGATCATGCCTTTAGCAAATGAATCTCTCCTCTATGTATACATTTTACGTCAAACGATAATGATTAAAATAACAATAAATGGTAGCTAAAACCATAGAAGTAGGGTGATCCTCTTTAGAGTGATTTTAGGGTTTAATTTAATCACAATTTGACATGTGTCACCTTGTCCTTTATGGAATCTCCTCCAAATATGTGCCTCGTGCCTCAAAGAATGTGTAATGTCTCAAATGCATCCTTGAACGTGCTTGAAATGTCCTTTTGAGGAAATCCCTCCTTTAGGGGTTGAAACTATGATTTAGGACATAGAGATCATCCCTTTCACCCTTGAAGTGGAGATCCACTCTTCAAGAAACATTATTTGACAATTCAAACAATTCTATCGCCACATGGCATCACTTTGAGCTAGGGTGTTCCTCCTCTAGTCTTTTTCCTTGCCACATGTCATGCTCTGGGGCTCCTCCATGTGCGATGTTTTGCTCCCTTTTTCATTTGAATGCATGGAATGGGTCCATATTTCCACTTTCATCTTCATGATAAATTTTCTTTCCTTTTATGGTTCACTAATTCCACATGGAACTTTCTCATGCAAATAGTTTGCCTCCAAATATGTTGGAAAGGCCTCAAACAATGTATCCTTGTCCCCAGATGCCTCAAAAGGTGAAAATATGCCTCCAAATGTATGAAATTTCTCCATTATGATTATTCTTTCCCTTTCTTGTCTTCAACATGCCTCACCACCTCCTTGAAGAGGGAATTCAAACTTTTATGCTCATTTACTCCTTTTCCCACCACATGTCGTGGTCTATAGCTCAAATAAGTTAGGGCATTCATCTCTTTAGGCCATGTTTGATCCTTACCTTGCCATAAACTCTTCCTTAGACATCTCTTGAGGTAGGGTGTTTATTTTGTAAGGTTCCCTTCCTGCTCATATCATCCATTCATGTGGTTTGAGGTCCCTAGGTGTAACCAAGGTACAAGGCTACTCATTCAATGATGCAAAAAAAGAAAGTGTAAGACATGTAACCATGCCTCCAAATTGGTGTCAAGTGCACTAAAGTGGAATGTCATGGTGAAATGTCTTTGGAAAAGTCTCCATCAATACCTTTCAAGTCTCTTCCTGCAACCTGTGACTGCCTTTGAACACCATGGATCTTTTGTTGTGTTGGTGACTCGTGAGAGAGTAAAGGCTCATGAAAATGTGAAATGAGCCATATATTTTCAAGGGATAACAAGTAGATTCCATGATAACAATGTTATGAATCTGTAATGGTGGCTAATTTTATTTGGTTGTAATAGCATTTAAAAAAGACTTGTAAGATTCACATTTGGGTGGATACAATTGTCCATGCTTTAGAAAATGACCAAGACATGTCCCTTATGTAGACCTTGGATAGAATCCACTATCAATCATGAAATTTCCACCTTCTCTAGGTGTTCTCTATGAGATATAGGTTTGTGGGTAGCTATCCAAGATTACTAATCATTCTTCAAGTTCTTGTGCTCACTTACAATGTCATTATTTAAAATGAAACGGTGGGTGTAGCTGTTTATGTTTCATAAAAATGCATATGATTGTACTATTTGATACTCTGTAATCTATTGAACTATCTTTATATGCTTTTGCTGATACTCATCTCTCAAAGGTGCTTGCATAGGTAACACCACATTGATTGGTATTCACTGTTTAGAGAACATTGGCAAATAACATTCATGGGTCAATAATATGAGAAATAGAATATGACAAGAGATGCTTAATCTATTTCTTCCACAGTCAACACCAACGTATGTCTTGACACTTAACTTGGCCCTTGAAAACTACAGTGACTAGAAAAAATGCCTTTTGCAAGATACAGACAAGCCACTTAAAACCAAATATTCACAATGGATAATAAAAGATTATCTCTGTAAATTCTCAGCTTCCACTATTCTGGTCCTCTATCTACTCTTTCCACAACTTTGATCCTTTGTATACTCTCAACATCCACTACTTTGGTCCTTTGTATATTCTCAACATCCAGTACTCTCCTTCTCTCCCACCACTTCCAAACTCCATAAGCTAGCTGCTATTCAATCATGCACATCTTGCCATGCCATATTCCCTCCCTTTAACCATGCTTGCTTTTGAACCCAAGATTTACCTTTTTTGATTAGTATAAGCTTCTCCCTTGACTCAACTGATGGGAATTAAGTTATTAAGTCAGATGATCTGACAACACCAACAAATAAACAGGCCTGGTGAAAATATTCCCAGGGATACACATTTAAGGGGTTAAAAAGAAACTATAAATTAGGAGCTTTACTATAAAACTGCATGAGAAAGAGATGGCGAACAACGTTGTATCATTAACTTGAATATATATGAGATATTTATAAATGGGATTCCCATTCTTCTGATTATTGATATGGGTGGAAAGATTACATTTGGCTGATTTAACTGGTATCTTTTACAGTTTACCTTGATTTTTTTTCCCTCAGATTTTATGATCACAATAAAATTTGTTGTCACCGATACGCTACCTTTCATCCTGTTTTCTAACACTAACACATTTTTTCATGTTTCTGTTTCATAAGCCAGTCAACTCCAAAAGTGCTATTCTTTTACAATATCTGTTTCTATTAGATGCAAACACTAACTTATGTGTTTCATAAACTAGTTACGAGTGCATATATGCTTGCACATGTGATTTTCTTCCCTTTCTATATGTCTCTTTAATATTGAATCTTTTGTTGGCAATGTCTAAGAAGGCATGGCGATATGCTTGATCGTACAGCAGGAGGATACTACAAGGCACATGGTTGATCCGACGATACAATGAATCTGAGTGGTATCAAGGTATTTCTATACTTTTTATACCATTCTACATTATTGTTTTTACTCCCGCATTGCCACTATAACCGAGTGTACTTTGAGTCCCGTTGACATAATTTGGGCATTAATATAATTTCTCTTTCTTTCTTATTACTCATAATCCTTACCAAGATATTTATTTCTAGCTAGTGTTCTATGGCTTTTGATTCAGGATTAGACGTTGGAATGAGTTATAAAATTCAATTTCATAATGATTTTCATTTTAATTAAGTAGTGTTCTCTTTTAGTTTCAATTATGTTAGATATTGCTATCTTTGGTACATGACTAGTGTTTTACAGACAAATGCGATTGAGGTTGAAGTGTTTGCAATAGAGCTCATGACCAGATATCCAAAATTGCTGCTATCAGCATACCATCTCCAGGAGGAGGGCCAGAGAAACTTGATATAGTGTCAATTCTGAAAAATGGGCTAGAGATTAGTGTGGATACACTGAAATCATTCTTGTCAAAAGCTATCCAAACTAACTTGAATCCTTTGTTTAAGGTGAACTTTAATCACCTCATTTCTTTAAACTTAAAAATAATTTAGTGAATGTATCTTATATACAAACAAAGGTTGAGTGGGCTTAACTGTAAAGAACATGTGTTTCTTTTTAGAAGGTCTTAGGTTCAAATCCAAAGGGGTGGGGTATGTACACCTTTGTATACTTTAGCAGTCAAATCCTTTTTCCTATGGGATCCCTTGTCTTGGGACAAGGAGTCTCATACACCAATTTGGATTGGCAACAACCTTAGATTAGAATGAAAGGATGATGATGATTATTATTATTATTATTACAACAACATTGCAAAAGTTTTCTATTCAAAATTCATTTGATAAATTTTCAAGGATTCCTCCATAATGGATTTCATGCATGTCTCATTTCTCTATAATTCATGTGTAGGTGAGCTTTGTCAAAGTTTTTCTAGACTTCCCTTGTACAACATCGAAAAAAATAATCAGAAGAGCTTTACAAGACAAGCTTAAGCATGAATTATCTAGTCCTAGAAGCAAGTTGTGATTAAAGGTTCCTATGCTTCCCTATTGTTACTTTGATCTGTATTCAAATAAAATTTATAGTGAGCATTGTCTATCCCATTCAAGTTCAAGAAGCATAATTATTTTCTAGAAGCATCGTCATTTCCTCTAGTACACTATCTGATTTTGAAAGCATCAACATGCTTGTATACATCTGCAAGCTTGCTATTAGTTTTTCAAAGCACGCGGTATAACTATCATTAGAAAGGCTTGTTTATGGATATCTTATTTGGATCTCAACAAATGCAGATATAAAGGAGCTGGTTGAAAAGCTATATGGTAATAATGTGTCATAAATTACCATGAAAATTGGTGGCATTAAACATTTCCCAGGTGGGATGTTGCAATGTTTATGTGTTAAGCTTACCAAATTTATGTCGTAAGTACATTGAGCAGTGGGTTTTAAAAGTTGACGCTTGTTTTGTTGGCTTTCCAATTGTTTATCCTGGGTTGAATATATATATATATATAATAATTCATTTAATGATTTTTCTCTTAGCAATTTCACAACATAACTCCAACATATGCACTAGAAGAATGGTTGCATGAGTAGGTGCAGGTGTTAACTAGGTGTGTGTGTGTGTGGGAGATAAATATTCAGCATGTCATAGCAATAATTTTGCAAAAACGCTGAATGATATTGCAATTGATGAAATTCCTCTCATAGTAGAAATTACAAGGTATATTTGTAGATTGGGGTAGATGGTGTCCCTCGTTAAGTTCCTCAAGGATTTATGCTCAAACTAACTTGCTGGTACATGAATTAGAAAAAAAACTTACTGCTACATGATTTTAATGAGAATATAGCTCTCCAATTTATCCTATTTTATTATTTGTAACCGAGTGACCATAAACATTTCTAAATAACAAATAAATAATACTTACAACACCTTAATTCTAATGACTAATATATTAGACCAATTAATTATTGTGAGCACACATCAACGGCAAAGTTACCAATATTGTAGGATTCAGGAGTTTGTCTAATCAGGTTTTAAAAATCTATATAGATCCAACATTTAGGAAGCAATTACACCTATCCAAAATGGATCCTAGGAGTAGAACTATTTATTAACTCTACAATTTATTTTCCCAATATAATTTGGAAAATACTAATTGTCAAGCTTGGTCAAAAAGTTGCAATAGTAACCTACCTGTTTAAGTGAATTGAACTGAGAACACCAACATATGCTTTGTGTAAATCTCCTATGTACTTGATCCTAATAGTAGTTTGATTTAAAAGATTATTTGAAGGATTAAGAGAATAATATTTTGGAAAGTACTTGAGTAGGTTTGTTAGGTGGAAGGCACCCACAATAGTTTGTTCTTGAAATGTATCAATTCATCCCTACAATAAATAACCACAATCCATACTAAAGAGAGTTTGAAATTTCTCTACCAAGCCACGATGGCCACTCTCCCCATTGGTTTAAAATAAAGTATTTTCCATGGTTTGCCAAAGTATAGGCTGGGAATGGTACAATACGGTTGGCATCCAAAGGGCTCATCCAATTACAATGCTCCATAGTAGATAAGAATATTAAATATCTGACATAAATGGAAGTGTGCATGTGTAAAAGGAAGGGAACACTATGACTTTCATACCTTTTTTATTCTTCTTTTTTCAATCCGAAGTTATATGTTTTTCTTGGCACTTTGATGCACATGCCTCATAGCCCCTATTTGAGAAACACCAAAATCTATTGCATTTATCCATAATTTTGTTCTTCGTAAATAAGGATGAAAGTTGTGACATGTAATTTTCTATTTTCTATTGTCATTAGAGTAAATTTTGGGTTTGGAACAAGCCTCATAAGAAAAGAGCCATTGATGAGTTATAGTTCAAGAACCAATATAATTTCAAGAAAATGAGTCAACAATAACTTTTGTTGGTCTAATGTGATAATCCAAGAAACATGTGCCAGTATCTTTGAAACATCACCCCTTAATTCAAATGATGTGGGAGATGTCAAACTGTTGTACCATCATGTCTTTTACTTGCCTTCAAACATGAATGCTACATGCTGTAACTGAAGGGTTGTCACTAGTTTTACCATCAATTTTCTTAAGAATAATGACAAGGGATGGGAGGAAATATTACCTTATATCTACTGCAAATCTTTCATAAATTCCTCTTGATCAGAGTAAGAGAATTCTATTACTCTTATTCAGAGGATAATATGCAATCAATAGCAAGAATTCCCTTATATCAATTCTTTTGAATCTATGACCAATGCATTTAAATCCCCTTTTCACAAAGGGTACTTAGGCTGCACAAATCTTGGAGCACACCTCCTTTTAAATCCCATCATAAGGACTGTAACATTGCTTCCTTACAGACATAGAAACACACCCCCTTTTGATATCTACTATTTTTGAACCTCCTTAGTAATAGTCATGTGTGTAAAAATATGGTTTGTAGTCTGGTACTCCAAGTATAAATTTGCATGTCCTTTGGCCCTTAGTCACCTCCTTTCAAGTTTGTTTGAAAGCCATAAATGAAGAACTGTAGTACAGAGCTTGGAGAATGTGTGCCCTTATGATGGTTTTGTAATTATTCGGATTTGAGTGACCAAGCTTGGGTAAACTAGAAAAAACAACATTATTAAACAAATCAACAGTGTGACAGTTGAGGGAGTGAATACCATGTTTGAGGAAGTTGGCTTGGAATTATTCCTCATCAATTGCCGTGTGAGTGCTCATGACCCTAACTTCTCGCTTGATGTCATTGGATGAGAAAAGATGGGAAGAGATGAGTGAAGGTGATATGGATAGGGTCCTGTGTAGGGAAATCATAAAGGAATATCGTATGAGAGAAAATGCATTGCAGGTCTAAGTATGGGTGGAGAGTAGTATGCTTAAAGAAAGGGTGTACCAAAAGGTTTTGGGAGAACAACAAAGTGCTGCACAGAGCTTGTGTCTTCACAAGGAAAGGAATGCCTTCTTTCTATGACAAAGGAGGAAAACATAGGATCTCTAAAGGTGGGGAAAGAGGGCGGGGGCATGTGTCAAAGTGATATGAGATGCTTTTGATGGAGTTTATACTCTTGGTTGAAAAAATGGTTCATTGAGTAGAATCCAAGTGTGGGGGTGTGGGTGGCCAGGTAGATGGAATGGGGGTAAGAATCAAGATAAATATCCCAAATATATGTGGAGAGAAGGTCATATTTGGCTAAGGTTGTCTTGAGGGATGAGAAATAAGGGAGAGGAGGAATGAACTAATGAAGGTGGGTGGTGTATGATTTGGCATACTTTATATCAATAGAAATGTCCTTATGTCATACAATGTACCCATAGCTTCTTTGTATAGGATTTTGTTTGTAAATTCCTTCAAGTTTTACTATGATTGTAGTGAAAATATTAGTAATATTTGTGAGACATTTTGAAAACCAATATATCTATTTAAGTGGATAAATTAGTATTTGAATTATAATGCACATTTAGAAAAATAGAAGTCCATGAGGTAAAATGTCCATCTGGTAAAATGTTCCCTAGCATCCAATATTATGTTATACCATAAGGTGAATTGCTGTGGATTCTACACCTTTGCTGGGTGGTTTTCAGGCACTGGGAAGTGGATTTGAAGTATTTTTTTGTTGGAAAAAAGAAGCTTGTCCATTCTATTCCTACAAAATTAAATAAAGACCATAATGAAATTCTGGAAATGGCTCAGGTATGTTTTGAAAAAATTGTAGTTTTGAAATTGAAAAGACAGTCTGATTGCATTAAATAAATTAAACTTTGTTGTTTTGTATTATATGAGAAAATTTCGATTTAATGATTGAATTTGACTACATATTCGTTGATTAATCGAATGACACACTTCTTGGAAGTTATGTCTCTTTTTTTGGGGGGGATTGCCATGATTTCTGTCAAATATCAAACCATCTGTCCTTTTTGTTTTGCATTAGCTTTTTCCTTCCATCATTTAGGACCGCATCCCCAAGATTTGCAGACATTATTAGTTTTGATTTCAAGGTAGACATAATACTTTGTGTGGGTTGAGTATGAGGAGATTGTAACATAAAACTATGTATTTTAATTTTTGACGGTGGAACTTAATAAGATATCTAAATATTTATTTTCTTTGGCTATTCATCTTGATATCATCAAATATATATGATGCTAGAATTGAGGAATATTTGAGAGTTAAATCTTCTGAGTGTGTCCTAAAATTTGTAGACATCATTAGTTTTAATGTCAGGGTAGATTCAACATCTTCTATAGGTTGAGAGTGAAGAAATTTTAAAGTATAACCAATTTTTGGCATCGTAACTTACTAACATGGATAGATATTTATATTATTTGGACATTCTTCTTTAGATCACTCACTACATCATGCTAGAACATATAAATATTCAGGATATAAAGATTCTTGTGGATACTCATTAGTTTTTCCCGTGTCATTTCTGAATGTTGGTGGTTATTGCTTTTAACTTTTCACTTTTAAGTGTTTTATTGAATGGTTAAAGCTAAAACAGAATTTTAAATTAGTGGGATATTGTAAGGGTACAATAGCTATGATTTTCATTGCTTAATTTTGCATATGAGTTGTCCTAATATGGTGTGTTGGTTTAGAAATTTTTTTGGCTAGTTAGGAGTTCTATAACTCTATGGAGGTTTTCATTTGAAGTAATGCATGCTGCTTTTATTTACTGTTCATATTTGTGATTGATTATACGGGTGCATAATTATTAAGGTTTGTTGGATGTAGGTTCTTAGATGATGCATGGACTATCATAGATATGGATTCTTTTGGCATGTTATATATGATTGGGTACTAAATGTGTTTACATTTAAACTGTGTTTGGATTATGGTTTTATTGCATATACAACGATTGAAAACATGAAACCCTAATAGGAAAACATGAGGCTCAAAACCCGAATGACTGATACTTCAAATATATAATGGCATGATGTACAAGACTATAAGTTTAGTGTCCAATATATAAACCTATTTTCCATTCTAGCTTGGTTGTATTAATCATAATGTCATAATTATTATGATCTAAGCATGTTATAAGCATTGTGCTCATTGACAAATCTTGTCTTTCACAGATGTTGTTGTGGGGCATCTACTTATGATGATATAGTGAAGTACATATTGATGACATCACTAGTATATGACCGGAATGTGCAAATTCTCATGGGTAAAATATTGGATGTTAACTTCATTGACTGCTTATGCATTCTTACTTATGAAGAAATGCTTGTGGATTCCCATGCAAAATACTCTGTATCTAGATCCTAATCCCATTAAAAAAAATGTCCTATAGTTGATAAGGAGTGTCAGTGAAGATATTGAAAACCAATAATGGTGCAGTCTCCTTAGACTGGAGGTGTTGGTCAATGTGCTTTGTTTATTTTCCTTACTAAATTGTTTTACATGAGTTTATAGTGCATATTTGAGAATGAAAAGGTAGCAATTGTGTCAAGTATTTTAAGTATCTATGTTCATGACCATCATGTTAGTGATTTCTTAGGCATAATCACTTATGCAGTGATGTGTGTGGATTCTGATGCAAAACACCCCATAGCCAAATCTTAATCCCTTCATAAAACGGATGGCTTATAGTTGATAAGGAGTGGAGATCTTGAAAACCTGGGCTCTCCTTAGACTGAAGTGGTCAGTTGATGTGCCATGCTTCTCTTCTATACTTATATTGTTAACCATGGGGTGCTTTCTTTACTTGAGTACATAACTCATATTTGAGGGTGAAAAAGTAGCAAGTGTGTTTAGAATCTACGGTGTGAGGAAGTGGTCTTATTTCATGAGGTGGTGCATTTGCAATGATACTTAAAACTGTTGGCACTACACATAAATGGGTGACTTTGTTCTCAACAATGGCATCAAATATGTCGTTTTCATTTACACTTCTGCAGCAAATACTAGTGCCACCTTGTGTAGTCATGACCCATCGAAATCCCCAACCATTACAATGAAACATGGGGGTTGTCCACAAGTAAACATGCTTATACTTCATTTCCCATGCTAAAATAATACCAATTGTATTAATACAAGAACCTCTATGATTCTACACAACACTTTTAGGACTAGACGTGGTTCCTGACGTGCAGTTTAATGAGATAACTTCACATTCATCTTTAGGCCAGCGAGCCTCAATATTTGGATCTCCACTTATCAAAATCTTTTCATAATCAATAAGATATTTATGATATTCATTCAAAGAATATTCTCTATATTTGTCCAGTTCATGGATCACGATAATTAATGGTAATTCCTATGTCACCTAAAAAAGGTTCCTGATTGCTACCATTGTAACTTCCAATCATTGGTAATACATGAACACCACCTTGGCTTCTGAATGCTTCAAAATGAGAGACATTGTGTGTGCATCAGGTCTAATATTTAGAGTGTTGATCACTGCCACTGCCATTGGTACTCAAAAGTGCATTTCATATGTGATTGGTACATTTGGGGCCACTACAACAACCTATCATATGTATGGATTATTCAAACTTTAAATTCTCTAACAATTGATACAATTTCAGTTAAATGAAATTTTGTAGATTTTAAGGTATATAGGAAAAAGACTTCACTAAGAAACATATTGTAAATAGAAAGGTTACAAAATCGATTTTCAAAAATTTATATTTTCCAAACTATAGGAATAACCAGAATTGACTCCTGTGATCACTATGATAGTTTCTCCTATGATCACTATTCACTCAGTAGTAGTTTTTCATTTTTCTTTTCAGAGAGGCTAAATTATACAATGTATTCTAAAATTTTTATTTGGGGAACACGGTCTACCACCAGTTTCCTTAGACATTTGCAACATTGGTAGAGAAAATCAAGTTCTTTGGCTAACTAGAATTCATGCAGAAAGGATTGCATTGGTTGTGCAGTGGATTGTTATGGCCCTCACATGATTATGGATTTAAGGGTAATTTGGGATTTGTGATGTTTCTGTGGGGTTAGTTTTCTTCAAAATGAATGGCTTAACATATCGAAAAAGAATTTGGAAAATTGAAGAACTTAATTAGGGATTTCAGGGAATAATAAGACTCATTGATGGAGTTGTGTTTAAACAGTGGAGGTGGTAACTTGCAAGGACACCCACTGAGGTACAATTCCTTGAAAGCATATGAATAAGTGATTGGGGCCAGGTCCTTGTTCTAGAATATTTTGATGGTTCATCCATCGAGTTTTGTGAAGAGGTCATTTTTAATACTAATTATATTCTTCGAGATTAAAGGAAGCACTTTAAAAATTAAGCAGAAATTATGAACTTATTCGCTATGTTTTCTAGCATGATTTGGAACTTTTTTTTATTGTTGGTAGCATATTGAAGGAGTCTTTGAAGACTTCCTTTATCAGTGAAACAACATTCTTGAGGATAACTTATGTGCTAATTAAGTGTAGTTGTTAGTTCTTCTCAAAAGCAGGCAGAGTTGAAATATTTTGTTCGGTGCCCCTTTTAAAGTCAAATTAGTTAGAAACTTGGTAATGTAAATAAACCATAGTATTGTGGCATGCCTTAGTTTATTGAACAACAATAAAACAGTGGATGGAAGAGTTGATGCATTAATTACAGTGAAGATATAATTTTGGACAAACTAGAGACAAAATTGAAGGTATTTGTTTTCGACTTTGGATTTACATGAGAAATATGATGAGGTGATCCTCATGGGGAGAGTCATTTATAATGGGATCTACACAAAATATCTAAATTTAAATTTGACCAGAAGAAGGTCAATGATAGGCTTGAGTATTACTAAAATACTACTCAAGGATAGACTTGAATGATTAAATTTTACTTGTAAGAGAACCATGTTCTCAAGCCTAATACTATTAAACTTCTTTAGTCTTATTTTTCTCTAGGTGTTCCATGTACCCTTGCTAGTCCGTATATGAATTTGAGGTTGTGTTTTAGGTAAAAATAGATTCTACATTGTACTTTTTTGTTGTAACATTGATGATTTGAGCTACATTACCTTCATGAAACTTATTTTAAGATTGATGGTTTGATGTATATCTTTTACATTGTCTCTTTCTTGCATGTGACAAGAAATGACGCTGCAATTCAAGAAAGCTAGGCCTAGGAGCTATCTCTTCACATAGATAGTTTCCTAACATTAAATGATAAATAACTAATTTGAAAACACTTTCGCTAAGCAGGAATGAGCTCATTCAAGTACATGAAACCATGTTGGTGTTTAGCACAAATATCTTGACACATTTTTATGGTTTGTTTATTGCTTTTGTTTGAAGCATTTTGTCGATTTTTGAAGTTTGTGTGTAATTTGGTTAAATATTGTGTTAGTCCTTTGAATGCTTCTAGTTCTCATTCGATGCTTGATTTAACTCTTTGTTGTAGCTTGAATCAAGGTTTGTTTTAGGGTTTGAGAAAATATTCTTTTATTACCTTTTAGTTGCATGAATTAAATGTCTTCAGTGTTTCGATTCTTTAACACTGATTGTATGTTTTCTTTGTAAATACTTATCGTTATTCAACAAAATAAATGAGCTCTACATAGATAAGTGAAGAGAAAAATGGTCTATGCACTACGTTCCTATGCATTGACCATAGGATACCTATTGGCACAAGACCAAAACTCATCTAATGTAATAATCAATTGGCATAATTACAATGCATAATTGTATTATCCTCCATGACCATAATTGGCTAGTGGAGGCCAAGATCGAGCATAATGTATGATTCTATGAGTTTATCAATTTGTCAAGATTCAGGTCCTCACATTTCCTCTGGACCATTAAGGAACGAGATAACAAGTGGACTCCCCACTTGCCCTGAATCTAGTCATTGTAGTTTTGTTTCACTAACACCTTCTAGTTGTGACTAGTGAGTCTACATGTTCTATTGTTGATGATGTGATTCATGTTATTTGACTAATGTTGTTGTTCCTCTATTTTAACAATATTCTATAAATCAATGAAGCATTCACCAATTTTTACAATTTTTTATAATGAAGTTAAATATTCGCCAATATTTTACAACATTATATAATAAAATGAAAGATTCGCCAAGATTTTACAACATTATATAATAAAATGAAAGATTCGCCAATTGTTTTATATATACATATTATATTTTTGATAAAATCACGTTCAAATTTTCCTATATATCGTAGAGATTCACCCATTTTTTATACATAAATCTAAGGGGGGTTCTTAAAATCATCCTTATTCCCAATAGACCAAAAAAATGGATCGCACAATCCTCCAGTCTTGTAGGTTCCTTGAACCACTAAATATTTTGATAACGTGCACCTTTGCACACTTTCACTACTTCTACATACATTCCTTGGTAATCAAATGGCTCCATCCAAGCCATAGGTGCAATTAAGATCAACAACTAGCTATAAGTAAATGAGCATTCTCCTACCTATACTGCCACTACATCCTCCACCAACTAGTTCATAAAAAATAGTGACTAGTTCATTTGTACCCCCTCCGCGCATTTCTCTACGCACACAATCACCCCCGAGTTACATTGAATGGGGCAATTCTTCATGACTATTTTTCTTGCTAAAATATGTGCGTCGATGTGCACTTCCTGGTCATTGATGATGTCAATGTAGTATGCCCACTGATCGCGCTGCAACCCATATTTCTTCTTCAACCTTGCTGCAAGCCTCTTATTATTATCCTTACCTCTAAAATACTATGAGGGGTCTAGCCCATCCTTTGGAATCCCTGTGAATTCTGAGATCAAATATACTATGATTGTGACTGGTGTGTCCATCTGCAAATTCCCACCATGAAAATAGGCCAACAACTCCTTAAAACAGGAAATCAACTCATCCAGCTGCTCAAAATGTGGCACGTTAATTAGTCCCAACAACCACGCGTTATTCATCTCGCTCGCCCAATCCCACAAAATACATTCTATTGGGCTGCCTTCTACTGTTACCATCGACACATATGGCTCCTTTGCAATATATTCCCATGCAAGCAAGTCATGGTCCTCATATTTCATCTGCATCAGTGCAAGCATGATATATGTAGCAGATACCATTCCTTGTGGTGGTTTCGGCATCTTCGATTGTTACTTTTGATTCTTCGTGAGCCTCTGGGGCTGTGCACCGAGCTAGCAGGGAGGTACATACCCAGGGATTTCCTTAACGAACACCCATGTTTGATCTACTAACTCTACTACTCTTGAGCTCGATGGCCCCATTTGCAAGGTTTCCTCCACTACCCTTGTAGATGTTTTGATCTACCTCTTCTGCGGTGCAAGAGAGATAGGATTCTGACCCTTCCACTTCTTCTTCGACATCAATGATGATCCTATCGAAATATTCAAGATTTCTTCCACTATGGTTACTGATCTGATTGGTGAATCATGTTCACATGAAATCTCTACTATGACTGAGTCACTCTGCATGTTGCACCAATTCCCTGCAAGAATTAACAATCACACACCCTCTCTATCTTAGCAATTCACTCAATTCACCTGAATTCACTTGGCACTTTCTCTGCAACTCTGCAATTCAGCTCAAACTCCTCACAATGGTGTCTTTCGACCGTGTCGAGCCCCTTATTTTAACATCTAGTTGATCCATACTCATCATTACCGAATCAACACGATCTGCTTTACCTCATCCTGACCAAATAATGCATTAACTACCTGAGTCCGTCATCGATCATGTCAATCCAACAGTCGGATTGACCATAAATTCACATTTCTTTACTAAGCATTATCGGTTAACTACTTTTAACTGTACTCATTTATTACTGATTTGACTTTGTGCACAGCCCTGGAGCTATTGTAGTAAAACCTCCTAAATCTGCTACTAACTCCTACTCTTGCGCATCCACCTTCCGTTGGTGTACCATCCTTTCATCCATCATCCTACCTTTTTTTTTTCATTTCCCATTGCCTCAAGCATCGCATGGTTTTGGTCTCATCCTATAGGGCCTCATCCTGCTGCCATTTACTATCTTTCGCAACATTGCTCCATCTAACTGCTACAGTTGAACTACACCTCCTGAAGTAATGGAATTAACAAGATATGGACATAACCAATCATATATGTAACTTACCTAGATGCTTCATGAACTTGTTTTCATACAACAACACCAAATCTCCTTGATAAAATTATTTGTTCTTTATATGGCGATCATGCCAAGCCTTCAGTTGATCCTTCTTGATGTGCTAATGAAAACCCACAAAGATATAGTCTTCCTCAAGTTGAACTAGCTGGTCCAATAGTTCTTCCAGTGATGCTTCATCATCTATACCCATCGTTGTTGTAGTGTGCAGACTCGAAACAATGTACTCCATAGGCATGACTTCCTCTTGCCCATACACCAACTTAAATGGTGTATGTCTTGTCAATCTCTTTCAAGTGGTGCGATATTCCCATGAGACTGTTGGAATATTCAAATCACATTCATCGCAGTTCGCATTACATACCTTTGTAAGATATTGTGGAATCTTATAAAGTACCTTTTTGTTTGTATATGAGCATGCCTGGGATTGTAGTCATATGTCACATATTCTTTATAGAATAATCAAATGAAATACTTTAAATATTAATCATTTATCACTTCACATAAGCTAGGGTTAGAGCTTCATGAGCACTGCTTTTATAAACCATAGTGAAATAAGTAAAACATATCTCATCTTCCACAACTCATACTTTAAAAAATCATGAGAGAAAGAGGCTCTACAATAGGCTTATGCCTAGAGTTGTTAAGAATAAATTAACATGAAATAGATGAAGGAATGAAGGAAAGGATGGGAAATGAATTCATAGAGAGTATTAACCCTAGATTTAGACCATAGTTACCATGCAAGCATCATAGTGAAAAGAAGCTAAAAATTTATTACATGTGTTTTGGAATTACCTTGTCCATATCAATAGGACTTCTACTCCATTTTCTCACCTTTAATAACCTTAGGACTATCTATAAAACTAAACTTTAATACTACCTATTAGGCAGCCATAATACACACCTAAACTATTATATTCTAGCCTAACTCTTGCTAAAACCCGTGCCCTAGACTCCTACCTTTCCCTCTCTCTAAAGCAAGGCTTATTCCTTTCATTTACACACTACTTAGACCCCCACATCTCTCTCTATATCTCTGGATGTAATATACATTTTGGACAGCCCTAGAACACCACTAACTCATCCTAATCTACCCTAACTTCTCCCTTAGCCATAGCCCTAACCTCGTAGCATGATAAGACCCTAACGTAAGGCTAAATTTGTCACTATTTTGTCCTTTAAATACCTCTCGTCTTGCCTAAATTCCTTTAATATCCTATTTAGGGAATCCCTAATCGCTTTCTTACCCACCTATCCTAGCCTAAGGTCACTTCCTTGCCTTCCTATCTTACCCACTCACTAACACCTCACCTCAAATTTGTCCAAAACCCAATTTAAAGTGGCATAGAGATACCCTAAAGGAACTGTATCTAAACAATCATTCCCAGCCATAATTAAACAAATTTGACAGTGGTATATAAACATCCATAACTTGGGAAAATACAAGAAAAGGCCTTGAATTTCTTGCAAGTTATTGTGTCATCAAAAGCCAAGTGAATATACTTGTTATCTTTCCTACTTGACTGGAAATTACATCTTGGACTGTCATAAGACATTTTACTTGACTGGAAATTTGATTTGGTTTAAGAGTCCCATTGGCTTGGAAACTTGGCGCTTATAAAATTGTTTATTACTGATGTTTACTTAAAAGATTGTACCTTTGTATTAACAAGCTAAAAAGTGAAATAAAGGGCTGTCATAATGCTAAATGCTTGGCTGGAAATACTTTTGTTTTGACAGTACCTTTCAGTAATTCAAAGTGTCATTTCAACTCTTCTTTATCATTAGTACTTGCATTTGGGATTGTACACTCATTTTGGCAAGCTGGAAATTAGTGTTTTGGACTGTCCTAATCATTTTGACTTGGATGGAAATAATTCTTAGTTTGATAGTCCTATCTTCATGAAAAGTGGATTGATTGGGGTATATGTCAATTTATGTCTGTTGAAAAGGAGGTTGACTTTGTACGATATGATGATAACCTCCCATCAACACCACTAACATGCTTCAACCACATGCATAATTGAAAGGCAAATTACATCCAATGTACTTCATAAAACCCTAGCTATGTTGTAGTACAGGTATATATCTTCTAGGTATATGGTCTACTAGTTTCTAGTTAAGTGAGACTAACAAATATAATGATATAAATATAATGAGTTCATAAACCCTAGTTTGTAGTTCTATGTCTAAATATGTGAACCCTAGCTTTTAATTTTGTGGTTTCTAGTTCAAGAAACCCTAGCTTTCTTGACATGTGTTCTTATAGATTAGGTATATGGTTTAGGTATTTGTAATCCTTATTCTTTAGGTTTGTGGTTTGTAGTTCATGAAACCCTAGTTTTTTTTCTATTTATGCATGTAGCTTAGGTAGGTTGTTTGAGTATTTCTACATAAGTGAGACTAACATAGCACATGATCTCTATATATGTGAATTTTTGCTTTATAAAACCCTAGTTTGTAGCTATATGTGTAAATGTATAAACCCTACCTTTTAGGTTTATGGTTTGTAATTCATGAAACCCTAGTTTTTTTGCTATTTTCTCTTGTAGCTTAGGTATATGGTCAAAGTGGTTCTACATAAGAGAAACTAAAATAACATGACATCTCTATGTATGGGAATTTATTTCAATCCATGAAACCCTAAGTGGCTATATACTTGTAATTCATGTATGAGTTTTTACTTCTAATTCATACAATCATGTGTTTCTACTTGCAATTCATGAAACTCTAGTTTCTTTGTTGTAGTGTAGGTACATAGCTTATAGGTATATGGTCCTAGGTAATGGCATGCTAGGAGACCAACAGATTCGACAGTTCATCGATTTGACCTTCAGTTGTCGAGTTATGTCGAGTTGAAAGTTGCATGAAAATGTTGTTTAGGGACACTTGGTGACTCTCGGTCTGGGAGCAAAAAAACCAAATGAAGCAGCAAGATTGCATGGCGTTGGCTCTGACAAGTGTGTATAGGAAATTTTGATATGGGAACACTACCAATACTAGTATAGTGGAGGGTTTTGCAGAGTTGACCCACCAATGTGAGAATTGCATTGAAGGAAACTGAGCAAAAACCTAGTTTACAAAACCGATGCACAATGAACTCATCGGGCCATGAAAACATGGTGGAGAGGAACCACTAGAGGTAATGGCATGCCAGGATATGAACAAAGTCAATGTATCATCGATTCGACCTTCAGTTGTCGAGTTATGTCGAGTTGAAAGTCGCATGAAAATGTCATTCAGGGGCACTTGGTGACTCTCGGTCTGGAAGCAAAAAATCAAATGGAGTAGCAAGATTGCATGACGTTGGATTTGACAAGTGTGTATGGGAAATACTAATATGGGAACACTACCAATACTAGAATGGTGGAGGGTTTTGCAGAGTTAACCCACCAATGCGAGAGTTGCATTGAAGGAAATTGAGCAAAACCCTAGTTTACGAAGCCGATGCACAATGAACTCACTAGGACATGAAAACATGGTAGAGATGGCCTACTAGAGGTAATGGCATGCCACGAGACCAACGGAGTTGACGGATCATCAATCTGACCTATGTTTTCCAAGTTATGTCAAGTTGAAAGCCACATGAAAATATTGTTCAGGGACACTTGATGACTCTCGATCCGGGAGCAAAAAACCAAACAGAGAAAAAATATTGCATGTTGTTGGATCTGACAAGTTTGAATGGGAAATTTTGATATGGGAACACTACCAATACTAGCACGGTGGAGGGTTTTGCATATTTGACCCACCAATGTGAGATTTGCATTGAAGGAAATTGAGCAAAACCCTAGTTTACAAAATTGATGCACAATGAACTCACTGGGCCATGAAAGCACAGTGGAGAGGGCCCACTGGAGGTAATGGCATTCCAGGAGTCCAACGGAGACGACGGCTCATCAATCCGACCTCCGGTTTTCAAGTTATGTCAAGTTTAAAGTCACATGAAAATGGGGTCTATGCAACACTGGAAACGGTGCACCATCCCTGCAAAACCCTATGCCGAGCGGATAGGGGTGGCTTTCCCTTGGAGGCCATGCCCAAACACACCTGCAGGAAGGGATCAAATTTGAAGGGTGGGTCTTAATTTCAATTGGAAGGGTATTTATTTTCTGATCCCTTAAGAGATGAAGAGAAAAATAAATAATTGTACTTCAATTGACAAGTATAAATTAATTGAACCCTTTCACCAAAAAAATGCAAAAGACAAATATTGTTCATTCAAATTTTTACAATTTTAAACAATTGAGCACTCCTTAATATCTACATGAAAAAATGATATATTTTCAATAAAACTTATTTTGGACACATTAAGTTGTCATGTGTGTATCATTAATTTTATAGTTCAGTAACATAACAACTATTCTATTGTATTTTTTCCAGTTGGAGCACACTTCATTACATAAAAAACTACATAGACTATGCCATAACCATATTGGGGAATTCACGTGCAATCCAATCTTGAGATATTTAAGAATAATAAGGATTAGGAACCTAACAAAAATAATACACAACTAAAAAAATGTTAAAAAAAATCCCACATACCAAGCAAGTTAGCAAAGCAGGCATAACCAGCGTCCGGGCATCGAATTGTTTTTTTCAATACCTGTCGTGAAAGCATACATGTATGGAATGAAGGGGAAATGGAATCAAGCCTAAGTCAATTGAAACTCACTACATGTCTGAGTCTCAACAGTCCGCCTTTTAGATTGAACAAAAATACTAAAAGAAGTTTATTAATGGCTAGATTTGAGAAGTTCTAGATGCGAGTAATTAAGGGCTCGAGGCTCTAAAATTTGTTGTGTTTCATACCAGTCCATGACTCACTGAATCAATAGTCATGGGCGGGAATTTAAGTTATTTAATGAAAATAATTAATGTGTATAACCTCTTTGTCTAAACCATTTTCCATGTTGATGCAGGCCACTACCCTCTTTATTGTCTTGCCAAAAGGCATGATAATGAGGAAGAAGACCTAAAATTATGGACTTCACCTTCAAATAATGCCTTGAATCACATCGGTAAGGAGTTATAAGAAGATCACAACAATATAACATGTCAAATCTTAGTTGATAGTGTTAATTAAATACTTATATGGTAAATTTAATATAAGACTTACTTATAGTTGTCTCTTATTCTTTGCGTCAATTCGTATTATAAGGTGAGGATATGCATGCATAATAATCCTTAGTTATGACTATGAGATGAGGATTTAAAGAGAAGAGGATGTAAAGACAAGTAATTTTTACATGTATTTTGGTGGTGCTGAGGAAAAATGTTGTGAGAAACCACAAATGTTTGGAATGATGGAGGGAGATTACATCATGATCATGCCGCCCATCAAATTCAAGACTATTCTTGAGCCAACAATTTATTTTTCATTTCATTAATAACCATTATTTCTCCATATCATGTGCCCAATGACACCTCTCTATAGCAATGCATAAATCGACCTCTCTGCAATTTGTGATCTTAGCTACATGCCATTATTTGTATTTTCTTATAGTTTTTGTGAGTCCATGATATTCATGCAAGAAATGAATTATTGTAGAGGAGGACTTATCATATCATCCTTTTTAATTTCATTTTGATGAAAAAAGAGTGGACATTGGTATCAAGGTTCACATAGATACTAGGAACAAATTTTTTTATCTCCTTTCGGGCCTAGTAGTAGACTAGTAATTGTTATTTTTTGTTATAGTCGTAGTTGTTGACACATTGTCACACTTTAGATTGCAGCCCCAAGTGACTTGGTATTCAGAGTCACATATTTGTGGCTAATGCCTCATAGTCATCAATGATTTCTGGCCAGCTTGCACAACTAAGCAGTGAGTGCATGACATGAGTGAGTGAGTGATTATAATTTATCATATTTCCAATATTTTGAATGATTAGTTGAACTTTATAGCATAGGAATTTCAACGTATTGAAAAATTTATATGGATTGGTAATTTCAAATGTTTCCCTTCTTTTGAAATGTTGATATAACTTATGCCCCTCTTGATTGGAAGGGTAAAATTCAGATTTTAAATTTTTTTTGAAGGGAAATTTTAACTTTACACTTCTGGGAAGGGCCAGAACCCTTTAGAAGAGCTATGAAGGGTTCAATTTCAAACGATAAGTTGCAGGAGCCAACAGAATAAAAAATCACCGCCCAGTTTGGTTTTTGAACCCCGACCTTGAATTGGCCAGGCATCCCTGAACGGCTTTTGCAGGCCTACTACAACTCGTCATAGAATGTTGACTGAGGATCCTATGGATGAACCATCGGTTCCATTGGGATCATGGTACAGTATTATGGCTAGGGTTTCCTCCCACCCGACTCCACATGGCCCAGGCATGCCCCCAGACAAATTTTGAAAAATAAGGTTTCGCCCCAATGGGGTCCATGCAACCCTGGCAACAGTGTACTAGGAGGTCAAGGGTGGAATGCCCATGGTGCCATGCCCAAACACACCCACAGGTGTCGATGGATTTGGAAATCTCCACCTGGTTTGGTTTTTGGACCCTGACCTTGAATTGGCCCAAGCATCCTTGAATGGATTTTCCAAGCCTACTCCAACTCACCATAGAACGTTAATCGGGGATCCGATCTACAAACTGTCTGTTCCGTTGTTATCATGGAATGGGATTATGACCAGCGTGGCATCCCCCTTGGCTCCGCACATCCCAGGCATGTCTTTAGGACATATTATTCAAACTAGGTTTTTGTCCAAGTGGAGTGTAAGCACAATTACCCAATCTCATTCAATAAAGCCATCTGGATCCTCTCTGTTGTTAATTTCCTCCATCAATCTCTCATGTCGTGAATGAGGAAAGAAGCAACATACCTTGGTTGAGTTCTTGTTTGATATTATCTATAGATGGATGTTCGTGCCAACAATCAAGTTTGTGAAGTGATAGACCACAGAACCTGGTCTATAATCCATGAATATATGCCCATAAGTTCTTCTTGATTTCCCATCTAGTGTAAGATATTCAACCTCAACCACCATCGATCCAATAGGAAATTCATTACCTTCATCATCAATTAATGATCCATTCAGGATTTTCTTACCTCAAATGCATCGTGCCAACCAATAATTCATTCCCCATTCATTGTCTTTTGGGGCAACAACTGCATATATGTGTCCTAGTTGCACAAGATCTAAGATATGGTCGTAGTCTATGGAAATCGCTGACTAACCATCCTCTAAGTGGTTTGTTTCAATGACTACACATGGGTCTACTGCAAGTGACACACGATCCCAGTCATCAACCCAATCCATGCATTTGTATTCATCCCATTCACCATTGCTACAAGGGATACAAAAGCAAGCAATTTTATGCATCCATATTTCAAATAGGTGGTTGTTTGAGCTTTGAACCGAATTAAATCCTTGTGTTCCTTGTACTATGTCGCAATTATAGGAACGAGATCGATCTATGTCAACCCCATGCCAAAAATCCCTAACTGGCTTTCCTGCCCCTATTGATGTATGTTGCACTTTAGTTCGATCTGGCATTGTTACAGAGAACCATTGAACTATGGATTCTGCCTATTTGATATGGGGGTTTCTGGTAAACCTCATATCCTCCCTTCATAGTGCAGTCTTGATGCATGCATTGGCCTCGTCATGCTCACCTTTTCCATGTCTAGTATCAAAGTAGTTCCATATATGCAGCACATTGTAAGTCTTATGTAACATACTCATCCATTGGAAGACTCGATCACTTTTTAACTAACCCACACAACCATCTGATCATATCCAATTCTGATCCATTTCTATATCTCCCTCCTTTAGATGATCATAGAAAATTTGAAAACAATGTTGCACATAATGCAGATCATGGCATTTGTCATCACTTATGTAAAAGTTTGTCTCCTTCTATATTATCCTATTGTTAATGATGCTCTCAGGGACATACCTATACATAATATGTACCATCATGCTAACTTGGTTGGAATTGTAGTATTGACTCTGAATTTCATTTTGTGGCTGAAGAGTGTAGTTTGCTGCAAAATCCACAATTGACAATATGGTCCTAATGGGAAATTTGTCCCTGCATTTTCTATACTACTCATCCTTTCATCATGCTACATGCACATGTTGAACATACTACTTTCTTTTCTTATAGAAATCCATCAAAAAATCACATACCCGTACCTGTTGCCATGAAAACTAGGGTCGTATTAGAATGTGACTTTTAAATAAAGTATATGTAGAAACTAAAAATGTAAGAGGAAAAACATGCAATAATCATTTTCACCTGTAACTTCACCAATGCAATATTTTTACTTTCCTTCGCAGTATCTGATTGATAGGTTACATACTTGAAGCTCTACATCTCCATGCTCATATTGCCAAATTGATGCTCATCACTTCCATGAATGCAACAGTTCAAAATAACAAACCCACTGCACCTGAATCAATTCCCATATAGACATGATTTTCCATAGTAATTTTTTCCTTCATGCCTTTGACACATGATGCTGACGATAAAATATCTCAATGCATTCAGTGGTATTATGGATTCATTGCAGCCCTGTTCAAGGTTAGTATGCAAATCCAAAGATATATGTTTATATGTGTCATAAAAATATTCATATTCTACATGGTATCTACAACACCATGTGTTTCAATCAATGCATATACGAATGTACCATGGTTTACATTTCTCAAAGGACCTTTGGCCCAGGTTCAATGTGCGCTCATTCCTGAATCTCTCATAGAGTTTAGTCTATGATTTGTCAAGGAAGTCTTTGATGTGGGGTTCACATTCAGTAGAACCCTTTCTCAGCTTTAACACATATCTTTGGTTAGACGAAGGTCTGGTATGATCATGCCAGAACATTTGTACTAATTCCTTAACAAAATCAATTAGCTTCATATCTCAATGAGGCAACTTGCCAACAAAAGCCCAACAATCTTTTCCACCCGGAGTCTGAAGATTTTCTCTTATAACAGAGTACTTCTTAACAGTTTTTCTATTTAATTTAAGTATGTGAGAAGTGTGTGAAAGGAGGCGATGTTGTTGTGTGGACTTGCTTACAACTGATTCTGATAACACACGACGAGCCACAAAAAGATCTTTAGTACGATACGTCTTCCCAATCGCATTAAAAGTAGATTGGAGATTTCTAACAATATGATTGTTAGCCTCTAAACTTCTAACCATATTTATGCCCGGAATTCTCCTAAAAAAAACTAAACAATTTGACTTTAACAAACATAGTAATAATTGACATTTACCCACATCACCTTTGGATTAAAATACTCCTTCATTAATTTTACACATTTCCAATCGATAGTGCATTTGGGAAACCTACCTTCAAGGCCTGACAGACAACTTTCATCCACATGGATACGTCTAGGCGCCCTTTTTCTTGCACTAGACAGTCGAGGTAGGGAAGGTGGACATGAGCTACGAATCCCAAGGATTATTTGTTGTGGTGCTTCATTCACATGTTGGTCCATATTGGGAGTGTGCTTGACATGGTTATGGTCTTCTTGGAGAGATTGCAAATTAATCATTGCTCCTAGGTCCAACGCTTGATATTCAGCGTCTCTCAATATACCTATGTATTCAAGAGCTTCAACATGGCTCATTGATGGATTGTTTGTTAGAGACTGTGTTCATGTTGGAATTTGAGTTGGGTCCATTGGGCGCAACCGCTTCATCTGTGGTTCTGAAGTACAGGTTTTTATGTCATCAACTCTATTAGGATCAGTCGCAATATCAGTGTAAATGTCTGGACCATGTCTCACTCTCTCCATTGCCAACCTGGCCTTTTCTCTTACCTCAGTTTCCTTTTCAATAGGCATATTCCTTCTAGTTCTTCTTATTCTGTTATGTGAGTTTCCCATATCCAAAATTTTCTTTATCAAAACTATGAGGTCTACCCCTGCATAAGAAGCAACAAATAAGGTATTAGTTCCATTATATAAGAAACATGATGTGTTCCAACATAATTAACTAAATTACATATATGTTAGTATGGTAATTATTGGCATTGATACATAAACGTTGATTAAAGGTTTATCTTTATGTTCGAACTAAAGTTTCATTTCTATACTCTATTTGAGTCAAGTAAAGAGAGTCAAGTTTGTAGGTATTACAACTATTGGATTATGACTTCCTTTGTGTTCAAAAATTATTGGAAATCACGAGAAGATGAGTGAAATATTCTTCATTTCCAACACCTTCGGATGAGATGACATTACACATAATATGCCACATTAGTTGTGAGGGAAGACACAAGTTGGTGTTTGGATGTCTTGGAAATAAATTGAATAAATTACACTCATTAAGTTACAAGTTAACTAAAGAGAACAAATTGACAAATTACACAATGAGGAGGTTGCAAATCCCCTGAAAAAAGGAGAAATCATTTAGGTAGAGGCATCCATGTCAAGCTCAAAGGCATGTTATGATAAATCTAGCATGAAGAGGAGAGCATGGACAAGTTGGTGAACTATTCAATATGGACCCTCTCCCATGATTGCTTCCAAGGTTTTATAAAAATTGAAGAGTCTCAACAGAGAACCTCATCTATGCCATCCTTGTGGGAAATCAAAATATATTCATGTGCAAATGATTATTGGTCTACATTGCATACTTCATCTTATATAAAGAATTTGGACAAATTGGTGAACTATTCAATATGGACCCTCTCCCATGATTGCTTCAAAGGTTTTTTTTTTAAATTGAAGAGTCTCAAGAGATAACTTCATCTATGCCATCATTTTGTGAAATCAAAATATATTCATGTGAAAATGTAAATTAGTTAACATTGCATGCTTCTTCTTGTATGGAGAATATGAGACTTGTTTAGATTTGAAGTTGGGAATTGTTCTTGTGAAATTAATTGTTGTCTATGAGAGATATATTGTTGTAGGCATATAATAAAACATAAATCAATGAAATGATCTGAAAGCTTGTGAATGAAAACAATTATTTACAATTCACCATACCTATTCAAAATGATCTCTTATTGCAATGAAAACTTGTAGTTTGAATGTATCCACTAACTTCCAAGACCACTGAATATGTTTGTTAGATTCCAAGAGTGATCTTCTATCCAATAGATCAAATATTGTCCTATTGATGATTGAGTATGAGCGAAATTGCAAAGTTCAGGAGCACAAAACACGTGAATAGTTGTAGAAAACTCGTGAAAATTGGTAGCAACCCCGAGAATCCAAATCTCTATTTTTTTAAATAGTAACAGGTGTGCGCACATGTATTTATGAGCGTGCACATGTGTATAAGAGTGTGTGTGCGTACTAACACGTATGCGCAAAGAGACACGTGTGCACTGCTGTCTAATATTTACATCATTAGATCACTAACGTTTATCCCATTTAATGACTAACGTTCTTCAACAACATCTTGGTATTCAGACATGTATGAGTACTTTTACAATATAGTCTTCACCACTACTTTTTTCTTAGGCCCATGGGTTCCATTATGAGGTATTAGGATCCTTACCTATGGCTGGTGAAGGGTAAGCAAGGCCTCCAACATGGACCATCAGCACCATCATAATCATCATCATAGTCATCATCATCGTAATAATCATCATAATCATTGTCATCATAGTCATCCTCATCATCGTCGTCATAGTCATCATCCTCGTCATCATCATTGTCATCATCCTTGAATCAAACTTGGAATGGTTGCTTGTTATCTATAAATAACGAGATAGATAAAGCTTAGTTAATAAGTCATCAATTGTTTACTAAGAAAAATCAAGACAGTGTGTGTGTGAGCTGACATGTCAAAATCCTGGACATGAGTTCCATGAGTAATTGAAATTGACAGCTACTATCAAGAAAGAAGAAAGCATCGGGCTCTGTGGACTCTACAAAATCCTTCATCTTTCAAATTTTATAGATGTGATGCTGGAGGGGCCACGCTCTATGGAGTATCAAATGGATTACTATAAATACTGATTGCTAAATCTTGAAAACCATCAAAATATTTAAAACACATATAAACACTCATTACACTGATGGCCACACATTTGTTTGAATATTTTTGGTACCAGATGATCTATTCTATTCTATGTACCATACATTTGCAAACATCGATGAACAATCGTCACATGTAAAGCAACTCACAAGTCACAACCACTACAGTATTGGAATTTTAATCACCCCCATTACTTTGAAAATACGCTTTCTCAAAGGGCGATATTATTTTTTATAAGGGAAACCCTACTGTGTAAAAACCCTACTTTCTTGGTCATATTGATTGCTTTTACGGGTAAATTCTGCATTAACTAAGAAATATCAATTAAGATTCAATTTTTTTTTAAATTTATAGAAAAAGAGATTAACATATTTTTAAAAAGTTAAAGAGAAAGATATAAATTTCACATTTTATGAGACTTAAGTAAAATTTAAATATTATAGATATAGATAAATAGATATTTATTTTTAAAATAAATCATATCAACAAAGATACTATACTTTATAAATATGTTTATATAAAATAAATTCACTATCTTCAAGAACAAAAGCTCAACTGATCAACATCTTACCCCCTAGGACATCAGACAAGACTAAAAAGAGCACAAGATGAATCGAGATGACTTATCCTACGAGGAACTCGAGGGATAACTAATTCAAGATGAAGTATATTTTCCATCATATCAGAAAAAGTGGCAAAAATGCATTCTAAAAGGAGGTTGAGCTCTTGCACTAAGCTTAGTATCAGCTTTCTGCACTAATCTTAGGCTCATATTTCATCATAATCATCATCACCATAGTCATCCTCATCATTATCATCATAGTCATCATCCTCATCATCATCATTGTCATAATTGTCATCATCCTCATCACCATCATCATCATCATCATCATCATTGTTCCTCATCATCGACATCATCGTCATCATCATCACCATCATTTTTCGTCATCATCATCGTCATCATCATCGTCATCATCATCATCCTCGTCATCATCATCATTATAGTCATGATCCTCATCCTCATCATCATCATCATCATCATCCTCATCCTCATCCTTATCATCATCATAGTCATCATCACCATCATCATCATCATCATCATCATCCTCATCCTCATCATCACCATAGTAATCATCCTCATCATCATCATTGTCATCATCATCATCACCATTATAGTCATCATCATCCTCATCATCATAATCATCATCATCATAGTCATAGTATTCATGATCATCATCATCCTCATCATTGTCGTCATCTTCGTCATCATCATCATCATCATCATTGTCATCATCATCGTCGTCGTCGTCGTCGTCATCATCATCATCATCATCCTTGTCATCATCATCATAGCCATCATCCTCATCGTCATCATTTTCATCATCCTCATCATCCTCATCATTGTTCATCATCATCGTCGTCATCCTCATCAACATAGTCATGGTCATCATCATCATTCCATTGAAAATGCTTGAAAATAAAATCAAAGCAAAGTTTCAACTAAACCTATCATCATCATCATCATTGTTCCTGAACAACATCATCATCATCATCACCATCGTTGACATCGTTGTCATCATCATCATCGTCATCCTCCTCCTCCTCCTCCTCCTCATAGTCATCATCCTCATCATCATCATTGTCATCATCATCGTTGTTCATCATCATCATCATGGTCATCATCATCATTCCATTGAAAATGCTTGAAAATAAAATCAAAACAAAGTTTCAACTAAACCTATCATCATCATCATTGTTCCTCATCATCATCGTCATCGTCATCGTCATCGTCCTCCTCCTCCTCCTCCTCCTCATCATCATCATCCTCATCCTCAACATCATCATAGTCATCATCCTCCTTATATTCATCATCATCATCATCCTCATCCCCATCATCATCATCATAGTCATCATCCTCATCATCATCATTATTTATCATCATCCTCATCATCATCATTATCATCACTATCATAGTCATCATCATCCTCATCATCGTAATCATCATCATAATCATCATCATCATAGCCATACTATTCGTGATCATCATCAACATCATCGTCATTGTCGTCGTCGTCATCATCATCATCATAGTTATCATCATCGTCATCATCATTGTTCATCATCATCGTCATGGTCATCATCATCATCATCGTCATCATCATCCTCATCATCGTAATCATCATCATCATCATCATAATCATTGTCATCATAGTCATAGTCATCGTGATCATCATCGTCATCATCATCCTCATCCTCATCATCATCATCATTGTTCATCATCATCGTCATCACCATCATCATCATCCTCATCATCATCATCATAGTCATCATCCTCCTCGTCATCATTGTCATCATCATCCTCCTCCTCCTCCTCCTTCTCATCATCATCCTCATCGTCATCCTCGTCATCATCATCATAGTCATCATCCTCATCATCATCATTGTTATCATCCTTATCATCATCATCACCATCATCATCATCATCATCATTATTGTTCCTCATCATCATCGTCATCATCATCATCCTCATCCTCATCATCATCACCATCATTGTTCATCATTATAGTCATCATTATCATCGTCGTTGTCGTCATCAAAATCATCATCCTCATCATCGTAATCATCATCGTTGTCGTCATCAAAATCATCATCCTCATCATCGTAATCATCATCATCATCATCATCCTCATCATCGTAATAATCATCATCATCATCATAATCATCATCACAATAGTCATAGTCATCACTATCATAATCATAATCCTCATCCTCATCATCATCATCATCATCATCGTCATCATCATCATCATCATCATCACCATCATTGTTCATCATCATCGTCATCGCCATCATCGTCATCCTCATCCTCATCATCATCGTCATCCTCATCATTGTAGTCATCATCACCATTATAATCATCATCATCATAGTCATAGTCATCATGACCATGATCATCATCATCATCATCATCACCATCATTGTTCATCATCATCGTCGTCACCATCATCATCATCAACAGAGTCATCATCATCATCCTCATCATCATCATTGTTCATCATCATCATTCCATTGCAAATGCTTGAAAATAAAATCAAAACAAAGTTTTAACTTAACATATGCGTGCACTTGTGTTTAATGCGTATGCACTTAAAAGCGCGATTACGTTTCTCATGCATGTGTGTTACATTTTAAACTACACGCACGCATGATTTAAGTTTAGAATTTTGGCAGGCACCTTTTTTCCAACCTATGTGGTGGATGACTTAGCTGCTTTGGTTTTAAATTCGGGTTGCCAAACCAAGTGGTTTGGATTGTCTTATGACATCAAACATGTTTTGTACCTCTTCTCCTATTTCATGCACGATTTTGCACATGCCGCGCTTGTCCACTGCTAATGAAAATTCGCACACTTGTGTAACTGTGTCTGTAGATTCTGAATATGTAATTTTTATTTAAATCTATTATCTTTTTCTATTTTTTTATTTAATTTTAAATGGACTAACGTCAATCTAACATAAAAGGTAGGCTATTTGCTTCGGCTATAACTTTTGATTGGTTCACCTATTTAGAAAACGGAAAAGAACTAGCACAAGAAGACACAAAGACCTACATCCAAAAAAAAGGTTCATTGACTATGTTAAGACCAAGATGTGGTGGACCAACGCTCGACCTTGTCATTTTAGGGCGTCACTTGTCATTTTAGGGCGTCACTCACTTCCTTAATTTAAAAAAAATATATAACATAAATAAATATGGAAAAATAATGCTGCACTAGACACACACCTGTTATCTATAACTCTATATAATTTTTTTCACAAAATTCTACCATTTGCATACCAAACGAGTGGACCAAAGAAAACATATTCATTATAATTTGGGAAAAAATTACATACCAACCTTAGAAGAACATCATTTTTTGGGATTTATTCTTAGTTTTCATAAATAAAAATTATATATTCCGGAAGGTAATCCGATTGTTCACGCTTCATTTTACTGCCATATTCCAAAAAGTTGTGTAGGTACCACTAATATTGTTTTTTGACGTTCAAATTTTTGTTTTTCCAGAAGTCCATTGCAACGAATGCGTCATAAGTGACCAACATTAGCTTGCACCAACTCTTTTAAATTAATTATTAGAAACGACTATTAACTTAACTCCAATGATAATATAATTATGAACTTAACTTAAACTATGAACTTAACAACCACAAATTAAGTGGTTGTTATATTAGATTAACTATTAGATACAAGGAATAGGGTGATACTCTCATTGCAATCTACAATTATAATAAAATGGGGATGAAGGTTCTCAAAAGTTTTTTGTTTTCATGAAGATTCAAATTCACTTTAATTGTGTATTAATAATTTATTATAAAGCATTATAGTTGTCTATATCAATAATGTTGAGAAGTATTCACACTTATTTCATCCTTATCCATTATCGAAAATAACATCATTATCCCATTGAGCTTTCCATTTGACATCTTATCATCATGAGAAATTAGAATAATCAAGTTTTCCATATAATTTAAACCACATACTGGATATATTTTATTTTATAGACACTGTAGGAACACAAGTTTTCCATTTGGCATCCCATCATAATGAGAATAAACAAGTTTTCCAAATAGTTTAAGCCACATACTGGATATATTTTATTTTATAGACATTGTAGTAACACAAGTTTTCCAACAATATCGGTACTATATACAATGTTTATTTTGTTCCTAGCCTCGTACGAGCTCTGCTCAATCGTTTTTAGCAAGTTGGGATTGAGCGGGAAGTTCTTCCTTCATACCTACTACCCTCTTCCGTTCCTCAACCTCCTTGCTCTTCGATCTTGGGAAATATGGCAAGATGACAGTTATTTGTTTATCCAACAGCTTTTATCATGTTATTTTCGCTCTCTTTTCTATACTATTAAATATTGCCGAATTTATCATATTTACAATGAGTTTGCATCTGCATAACGGTGGAGGAATCAAACATCAGCTGCAACTCTATGAACCCATTCCAATAACCTAATTTTCATATAATCTCGATCTTTCATTCTATTGCCGACTCTAAGATCGCCATCATGATCCCAAAGCCATATTTTATCAAAATCAATTGACACCGAATGATCATTAGCATCTGCAGCAGAATCATTTTCCTTCTCACCTGATATGTTGGCTACAGTTTTTTCGTCCGCGGGTTCAGGATTATCTCCTTCCACTGCCATCCACATGTTAACAGCTTCTTTTTCTATGATAAGATGCCCTGGCTTTTCTAGAGTGAGCAGTTGTATAGTTCTGTAATCAAATCCCATGATCGCTAGGGCTTCAACACAAATCTTGCTGCAATATTCAGTATCCATTGTCAAGCAAAAACCCAATTGCACGTGGCGTATCTGTCTGTGTATTCTTTGATTAATTTGTTATCCCAATCAAACTATGTTTTCTTGGCTCGTCTTCGATCTTCTTAAAAAATCGATGGGATAAATGAGTCTCCTTGTCCGTAATAACAATAACACCCTGTACTGTTCTGCTCAGAGATTCGAAGCCGGTTCGTCCAAAATATACAGCCAAATTCGCTATGAAATTGCTGTTTACCAGCTGAATCTATATATAGAAATAATGGCCTCTGAGCACCAAACTGTTTTACCTAGTGCGTGCGGTGAAAGCTTCAGTATACGAATTCTTCATTCGCAAGCATAGTCGTGTCGTGTTCATTGACAATCCGATTGAACGGAATGATCTGGAAAGAACGTATATATTATTGAATACCGGGCTAGGCGATATTAGAGACCTGAAATATTCAACACGGCATGAATTGCCTGTGATCGTAAATTCATCAAATGTAACGTAAGTTGGCTGACCAAGTCGTATAAAATGTGTTATGATCTGTTAGTTGTGTCGTCGTACCGGCAAATGGCAGTGCAGCCCTGACTCCTACCTGCCGCCACGCCATGGTTTGTAGAGAACAGGGACACGGAATTCTGACGCGACTCGATTTGTTCTCCCCAGCCTGACGCCACGGCTTGCTTTGTGGAGAACACACGGAATCTGACTTTGATAAAACCAGACGCTTTTTTCACATTAAGAAGAAGATTATGAGATCAATACTCATTTATTTCAATCAATTAAAAAATCAATACGATTTGTTTTTTTTTCTTTCCTCTGGTAAATATAGAAAAATAATATTAGCACATTTGGTTGATAGAGATTAAATGGTTAAGAGATAGTTTTGGAATGAATGACAGTCTGGAAACAATTTTATTCCTCCTCTTTTTTTAGTTAAACGGGTTCAACTCTGAGTTATACATGCCAAGCTATATGTTATCACCAACATTTTTCCTCTCATCCATTTATAACTATTATTTTTTATATTCTTTTTATTTTTATCAAACATTCTTTTAGTTATATGTCACTAGTTGTTGGCTATCCATTCATCTACTATGAGTTATACATGCATTGCTACCACTTATCCATTCATGAGCTAGCTACCACTGATTTTTTTATATTCTTTTTCTTTTATAATTGTTTATTTCTAATTTTGAACGATAGCCATACAATCAATCTCAACAGTACATTTGTCTCATCCTAGTCTCTATATGGATAAAAAAGTCTATCAACTTAATTAATAATTTAGTTTTAATAAATAGTTTAGGATATTAAAAATTTGGAACATGTTTATTTATTAATATGAACTTAAATTAAAAAGCAATAAAAATAACATGATAAATTTATATATTGTTTGATTTAGAACTATATACCAATTATACATAAATTTATATATTGTTTGATTTAAAACTATATACCAATTATGTATTTATTGGAAGCTAAAATTATTTAAACAAATTACACTATAAGTTGAAAAAATATATGACAATGTTAGTTCGCAAAATTATCAACATTTATATAAATAAAGAAATAATATATACAACAAAATATATTTGATATATTAAATTTATTTATATAATAAAAATAAAATTAAAAAATAAATTACATTATCATATTTTATATTGGTAGAAAAAAAAATCCAAAAAACATAGAATGGTTTAAATGAATGGTATATATTTAACTAGTTGTTTAAATAGGGGACTTTTCTATTTTTTGACTTCTGATTTTGGCTGGTTTTTAACAATTTTTTGTCATAATTTTTTATGGAATTTTTAAAACGTCCTAAAAACACTGCTAGATCTTACAGAATGTGAGTGTTGGGGTTTCCAGTCACCTAATGTTATTTCTGATATTTCTGATATGGAGACAACAGAAGTGGTTTTAGTTTTGGTTTTGTAGATTTGTGCATGTGTTCAAGAAGGCGACAGAATTAGAATGAATTTGGGCACGTGCTCAATACTTCGCCTCTGCGCTTCAATATCTTAACTTCCTCGATGGGTTTGCTTGTTTCTGTGCTGGTAGATCATATGTGCCACTGACTGTGCTCTCATATTCTTGTAGGATTCTTTATTTGTAATTAAATTGTAACTTCAGCACGGAAGTATCTTACGTCATATTGAGGTGTTATGATTGAATTATTTTGTAATTAAAATAAAATAGTTTTTTTTTATATATATAATAGATGTACAATTATTCCAATGTTATAGTTATTCTTCATATTTGACTTTTAAGTAAGTGTTCTAATATGTCATAGAAGAAGGCGAGATTGTAAGTATGATAGAACTTTCAAGATGGAATGTGAAGAAGTTAACGCTCATCTACCCTTTCTTGGAAAAGGGTGTTTTGTTTACATTTTATGTTTATCTTTGCAAATGAACTTAATAGGAAAAACGTAACGCTTATTACATACATTTTATATTTTTTTTAAGAAAAAACTTAATGGGGAAAAGTTAACATCTATCTACCCTTACTTTAAATGGGTGCTTGTGTTTACATTTTATTAAAGGGGTGCTTTTCTTTACATTTTATGTTTGTCATGTACGATGAGTATTTATTATAATTTAATAATTATTAAATTATAAGAGAAAGAAGTTGTTGAATCATTAAAGGATTTGAGTAGGATAAGGATTTGACTTTTTTATTTTGCAAAATTTTAATTTAATTATGATAACTATAACAAAGTTTTAAAAAAAATGTATATCTATTGAATAACATGTCATATAGTGAGATTTGAATCTTAATGGTGCACATAATAACATTCTTTTCAACCACTCAAATTACACTCACAAAATAATAATTCTTCATATATAAAATCTATATTTAATGATACAAATGATTTAATATGTTTTCCTTATTTATGAAATTCTTATTATTTATAATAAATACCTCATTTCTTATTATTCATAATAAATACTTTATATGTAATATGCATAATTGTAATAATCATTTCTTAAATTAATAATTTAAATAAAATACCCTTCTCCTATTTTCAAAATGTTTATTGTTCATCATCAAAATATTATTTTATAATAGCTATAAATTAAATGATTATTAATTTGTAATAATCATTTAAATAAAATACATTTCTCCTGTTTTCAAAATGCTTATTATTCATAATCAAAATCTTATTTTCTAATATCTATAAATTTAATGATATTTATCCCAAAAAATTATAAATTAAACTTTTAACCTATATTTACCACTTAGGAATGGCAGGTGCATGGGCGGCAATGAGGACATGCTTTATGACCTAGAAGGACAACAAGTATCCCCTTATGCTTAGGTGTTGGTATTTAAACAAAAAATCAAGAATAATTTGATAGGACCCAATGGGAGTCATAAATAGGGTTAAAAGTATACAATGAGACCACAAGGGGAGCATATATAAGGCTAAATGTATATGCAATGGGTTAGCCTAAAAAAGGAACCTCGCGTGCAATGAGTGTAGATGTATATAAAAAGGTAATGTAGTCATTGTTGAGGACATATGAAATGATTATGTGAATGCCTTGGAGTAATTGGATTGGGCACCTAAGAAAAAATAATACACAACTAAAAAAACGTTAGAAAAAAAATCCCACATACCAAGCAAGTTAGCAAAGTAGGCATAACCAAGGTCTGGGCATCGAATTGTTTTTTTCAATACTTGTCATGAAAGCATACATGTACGGAATGAAGGGGAAATGGAATCAATCCTAAGTCAATTGAAACTCACTACATGTCTGAGTCTCAACAGTCCGCCTTTTAGATTGAACAAAAATACTAAAAGAAGTTTATTAGTGGCTAGATTTGAGAAGTTCTAGGTGCGAGTAATTTAGGGCTGGAGGCTCTAAAATTTGTTGTGTTTCATACCAGTCCATGACTCATTGAATCAACAATCATGGGTAGGAATTTAATTTATTTAATGAAGAAAATTAATGTGTATAACCTCTATGTCGAAACCATTTTCCATGCTAATGCAAGCCACTACCCTCTTTATTGTCTTGACAAAAGGCATGATAATGAGGAAGAAGACCTAAAATTATGGACTTCACCTTCCAAGAATGCCTTGAATCACATCGGTAAGGAGTGATAAGAAGATCACAACAATCCAACGTGTCAATTCTTAGTTGATAGTGTTAATTAAATACTTATATGGTAAATTTAATATAAGACTTACTTATAGTTGTCTCTTATTCTTTGCATCAATTCGTATTATAAGGTGAGGATATGCATGCATAATAATCCTTAGTTATGACTATGAGATGAGGATTTAAAGAGAAGAGGATGTAAAGACAAGTAATTTTTACATGTATTTTGGTGGCACTGAAGAAAAATGTTGTGAGAAACCACAAATGTTTGGAATGATGGGGGGAGATTACATCATGATCATGCTACCCATCAAATTAAAGATTATTCTTGAGCCAACATTTTTTTTTCATTTCATTAATAACCATTATTTCTCCATATCATGTGCCCAATGACACCTCTCTATAGCAATGCATAAATCGACCTCTGTGCAATTTGTGATCTTAGCTACATGCTATTATTTGTATTTGCTTATAGTTTTCATGAGTCCATGATATTCATGCAAGAAATGAATTATTGTAGAGGAGGAGTTATCAAACCGTCCTTTTTAATTTCATTTTGACGAAAAAAGAGTGGACATCGGTATCAAGGTTCACATAGATACTAGGAACAAATTTTTTTATCTCCTTTCAGGCCTAATAGTAGACTAGTAATTGTTATTTTTTGTTATAGTCGTAGTTGTTGACACATTGTCATACTTTAGATTGCAGCCCCAAGTGACTTGGTATTCAAAGTCACATATTGGTGGCTAATGCCTCATAGTCATTAATGATTTCTGGCCATCTTGCACAACTAAGTAGTGAGTGCATGGCATGAGTGAGTGAATGATTATAATTTATCATATTTACAATATTTTGAACAATGAGTTGAACTTTATAACGTAGGAATTTCAACATATTGACAAATTTATATGGATTGGTAATTTCAAATGTTTCCCTTCTTTTAAAATGTTGATATAAATTATGCCCCTCTTGATTGGAAGAGTAAAATTCAGACTTTTAATTTTTTTTGAAGGGCTATTTTAACTTTACACTTCTGGGAAGGGCCAGAACCCTTTGGAATGGCTATGAAGTGTTCAATTTCGAACAATAAGTTGCAGGAGCCAATGGAATCGAAAATCACCGCGCAGTTTGGTTTTTGAACCCTGACCTTGAATTGGCTAGGCGTCCTTGAACGGCTTTTGCAGGCCTACTGCAACTCGCCATAGAATGTTGACTAAGGATCCTATGGATGAACCATCGGTTCCATTGGGATCGTGGTATGGGATTATGGCTAGGGTTTCCTCCCACCTAACTCCACACGGCCCAGGCATGCCCCCAGGACAAATTTTGAAAAATAGGGTTTCGCCCCAATGGGGTCCATGCAACCCTGGCAATGGTGCACCGGGAAGTCGAGGGTGGAATGCCCATGGTTCCATGCCTAAACACACCTCCAGGTGTTGATGGATTTGTAAATATCCACCCATTTTGGTTTTTAGACCCCAACCTTGAATTGGCCCAAGCATCCCTGAATGGATTTTGCAAGCCTACTCCAACTCGCCATAGAACGTTGACCGGGGATCCGATGTATGAACCGTCGGTTCCATTGTTATCATGGAATGAGATTATGACCAGTGTGGCATCCCCCTTGACTCCACACATCCCAGGCATGTCTCCAGAACATATTATGCAAACTAGGGTTTTGTCCAATTCGAGTGTAAGCACAATTACCCAATCTCATTCAATATAGCCATCTGGATCCTCTGTGTTGTTAATTTCCTCCATCAATCTCTGATTCCCTGAATGAGACAAGAAGCAACATACCTTGGTTGAGTTGTTGTTTGACATTGTCTGTAGATGGATGTTCGTGCCAACAATCAAGTTTGTGAAGTGATAGACCACAGAACCTGGTCTGTAATCCATGAATATATGCCCATTAGTTCTTCTTGATTTACCATCTAGTGTAATATATTCACCCTCAACCACCATCGATCCAATAGGAAATTCATTACCTTCATCATCAATTAATGATCTATTCAGGATTTTCTTACCTCAAATGCATCGTGCCAACCAATAATTCATGCCCCATTCATTGTCTTTTGGGGCAACAATTGCATATATGTGTCCTAGTTGTACAAGATCTGAGATATGGTCATAGTTTGTCGAAATTGCTGACTAACCCTCCTCTAAGTGGGTTGTTTCAATGACTACACGTGGGTCTACTTCAAGTGACACACGATCCCATTCATCAACCCAATCCATGCATTCACATTCATCATATTCACCACTGCTACAAGGGATACAAAAGCAAGCAAGTTTCTGCATCCATATTTCAAATAGGGGGTTGTTTGAGATTTGAACTGAATTAAATCCACGTGTTCCTTGTACTGTGTCACAACTATAGGAATGAGATCGATCTATGTCAACCACATGCCAAAAATTCCTGACTGGCCTTCCTGCCCCTATTGATGTATGTTGCACTTTAGTTCGGTCTGACATTGTTGCAGAGAAGCATTGAACTATGGATTCTGCCTATTTGATATGGGGGTTTCTGGTAAACCTCATATCCTCCTTTCATAGTGCAATCTTGATGCATGAACTGGCCCCATCATGCTCACCTTTTCCATGCCCGGTCTCAAAGTAGTTCCATATATGTGGCACATTGTAATTCTTATGTAACATACTCATCCATTGGAAGACTCGATCATTTTTGAACTGACCCACACAACCATCTGACCATATCCAATGCTGATCCATCTGTATATCTCCCTCATTGAGATGATCATAGAAAATTTGAAAACAATGTTGCACATAATGCAGATCATGGCATTTGTCATCACTTATGTAAAAGTTTGTCTCCTTATGTATTTTCCTGTTGTTAATATTGCTCTCAGGGACATGCCTATATGTAATATGTACCATCATGTTGACTTGGTCGAAATGGTAGTATTGACTCTGAATTTCATTTTGTGGCTGAAGGGTGTAGTTTTCTGCAAAATCCACAATTGACAATATGGTCCCAATGGGAAAGTTGTCCCTGCATTTTCTGTACTACTCATCCTTCTACATGCACATGTTGAACATACTACTTTTTTTTATTATAGAAATCCATCAAAAAATCACATACCCGTACCGGTTGCAATGAAAACTAAGGTCATATTAGAATGTGACCTTTAAAGAAAGTATATGTAGAAACTAAAAATGTAAGAGGAAAAACATGCAATAATCATTTTCACCTGTGACTTCACCAATGCAATATTTTTACTTTCCTTCGCACTATCTGATTGATAGGTTACATACTTGAAGCTCTACATCTCCATGCTCATATTGCCAAATTGATGCTCATCGCTTCCATGAATGCAACAGTTCAAAATAACAAACCCATTGCACCTGGATCAATTCCCATATAGACATGATTTTCCATAATAATTTTTTCCTTCATGCCTTTGACACATGATGCTGACGACAAAATCTCTCGATGCATTCGGTGGTATTACGGATTCATTGCAGCCCTACTCAAGGTTAGTATGCAAATCCAAAGATATATGCTTATATGTGTCATAAAAATATTCATATTCTACATGGTATGTACAACAGCATGTGTTTCAATCAATGCATATACGAACGTACCATGGTTTACATTTCTCAAAGGACCTTTGGCCCAGGTTCAATGTATGTTCATTCCTGAATCTATCATAGAGTTCAGTCTGTGTTGTGTTAAGGAAGTCTTTGACGTGGGGTTCACGTTCAGTAGAACCTTTTCTCAGCTTTAACAGATCTCTTTGGTTAGATGAAGATTTGGTATGATCATGCCAGAACATTTGTACTAAGTCCCTAACAACATCAATCAGCTTCATATCTCGATGAGGCAACTTTCCGACAAAAGCCCAACAATATTTTCCACCTGGAGTCTGAAGATTTTCTCTTATAATAGAGTACTTCTTAACAGTTTTTCTATTTAATTTAAGTATGTGAGAAGTGTGTGAAAGGAGGCGATGTTGTTGTGTGGACTTGCTTGCAACTGATTCTGATAACACACGACGAGCCACACAAAGATGTTTAGTACGAGATGTCTTCCCAATCGCATTAAAAGTATATTGGAGATTTCTAACAATATGATTGTTAGCCTCTAAACTTCTAACCATATTTATGCCCAGAATTCTCCCAACAAAAACTAAACAATTTGACTTTAACAAACATAGTAATAAGTGACATTTACCTGAATCGCCTTTGGATTAAAAATAATCCTTCATTAATTTGCTACATTTTCAATCGATAGTGCATTTGGGAAACTTACCTTCAAGGCCTAACAGACAACTTTCATCCACATGGATATGTCTAGGTGTCCTTTTTCTTGCACTAGACAGTCGAGGTAGGGAAGGTGGACATAAGCTATGAATCCCAGACATTGTTTGTTGTGGTGCTTCATTCACATGTTGGTCCATATTGGGAGTGTGCTCGACATGGTTGTGGTCTTCTTGGAGAGATTGCAAATTCATCATTGCTCCTAGGTCCAACGCTTGATACTCAGTGTCTCTCAATATACCTATGTCTTCAAGAGCTTCAACATGGCTTGTTGATAGATTGTTTGTTGGAGACTGTGTTGATGTTGGAATTTAAGTTGGGTCCATTGGGTGCAACTGCTTCACCCATGGTTCTAAAGTTGATTTTTTTATGTCATCAACTCTATTAGGATTGGTCGCAATATCAGTGGAAATGTCTGGACCATGTCTCACTCTCTCCATTTCCAACCTAGCCTTTTCTCTTACCTCATTTTCCTTTTCAATGGGCATATTCCTTCTAGTTTTTCTTACTCTGTTACATGAGTTTCCCATATCCAAAAGTTTCTTTATCAAAACTATGAGGTCTACCCTTGCATAAGAAGCAAAAAATAAGGTATTAGTTCCATTATATAAGAAACATGATGTGTTCCAACATAATTAACTAAATTACATATATGTTGGTATGGTAATTATTGGCATTGATACATAAACGTTGATTAAAGGTTTCTCTTTATGTTCGAACTAAAGTTTCATTTCTATACTCTATTTGAGTCAAGTAAAGAGATTCAAGTTTGTAGGTATTACAGCTATAGGATTATGACTTCCTTTCTGTTCAAAAAGTATTGGAAGTCACGAAAAGATGAATGAAATATTCTTCATTTCCAACACCTTCGGATGAGATGACATTACACATAATATGCCACATTAGTTGTGAGGGTAAACACAAGTTGGTGTTTGGATGTCTTGGGAATAAATTGAATAAATTACACTCATTAAATTACAATTTAACTAAAGAGAACAAATTGACTAATTACACAATGAGAAGGTTGCAAATCCCTTGAAAAAAGGAGGAATCATTGAGGAAGCGTTTTGGAGCGAGACCATTGCTTGGGATTGTTGCAGGAGCTAATTCAGGTTGAGGGGAGGAGATTTCACTCGTGCATTGTCATCCAACAAGGTAATTCAATCACCCAATGCTTTTTTTTTGTCAATTTTTACCCTATAATTGTGTGACTTTAGATGTGTGATATTCAAATGCACTTCCCTCCTATCTTTTTTAATTCTCAAGAGCATTACCTTATACACCTAGTATAAGAGATTGAAGAATGTGGTTCTATCCATATCCATACAATGTTGTTTGCAGAGAGATATATGAAGTTTCTAAAACATTTTGTGAGACAAAGAGTTCATCTAGAAGGATCTATGGCTGAGGGGTACATGGTCTTTCAGATAATGGTTCATTTGAGTGAGTACTTACCTCAATTGCATTTTGAAGCTCCATGATTATGGGGCAATAACCAAGATCAATTTTTTTAAGGAGAAATATTAGAGGGTGGAGGGTCTTCAAAGAGGATAAGAGGTATACTCAATTTTTTTGTAACAATTTTTCTAATCCTAAATATTGTAAATTTGGATTTAAATAATGATTACTTGTACACGTAGATGCTAAGGAGTGGGAGTCATTACATTTGTATGCTGCATACAATTCTTAATTTATGTTAGAGTGGACTGAGGAGTATAATCAACAAAAGAAAGTAGAGGTTGAATATCACTTTAAAACGGTTTTTAGAACATACTGGAATGTAATTCAATCTTTAGAGAATGATAATTGTGTATGTTTTGTTTATGCATCAAACATAATGGAAATTAGGTTTTTAACAGTTTTTGAGGTGGTCATGTTTTAGTGGATTTATGATGTCAAGGTAAATACATTCCATAACTTCTCAACTGAATAAGTTTTCTTGTTTCATATTATTTTGTGCTTCTCTAACAATTTTCTCAAACACATTTGATTTGGTGGGGCTAGGGAATCCACCAAACACCATTGATTTAATTGATATGTTGAATATATTTTCCCAGTAGCACCTATGTAAGAAAAAATCAATACCATAAAGATAAAAAATAAAAGTAAAAGTGTTAAACTTTAATTATTGTTTATAGTTTTTTATGTTTGAAAAATTAGTCAAACTTAAGTTTGTGTATGTTTTCCTTAATTTACATTTTCAATTTTGAAGAGATGTCATTATATACCATGTATACGTTTCTAATTATTTTCTTATTGATTTTTTTATTGCAGTTGCAGCTATGGACCCCAATGCGGAAATATTGATTGAGCTTTCCCAGTTGAGAGGTTTGAGTACTGCTTTTAGTGGTGGTGATAGAATTCAACGTTCACTTGCATCCACTTTGGATGCAATTGTTGAGACTATCACATTGTCAAACAACATACTATATGATATTACTTCATATAGAGAAAGAAAAAGACATGAGTACGCTGATGGGCTTAGCTACAATGCAATAAAAAAGTTGAAAATCACCAAAGAGCATATATTTTCATTGTTTAGGGACCCTCACATGGGGGAAATCCCAAATGAAAATAGGCCACATATCTCTATCGAGTGGTGCACATATCAACCATTTGTTGATAACTGGATGGACAGATGGTATATGGTTTTTGATATGCCACCACACAACAACAGGGAAATCCCGTTGTACTTCCTTCGGAAGATGTATGCAGAGTTCGTGTTGGGAAAACACGTAAACTATTTTGATATATTGCAGTTTCAGGGGATCGATGGGGGGATGCCCCAAAACCGACCCAATGCAAGGCTTTGAGACGTTGATCGCCCTATCCCTGCACCTCGCAGGCAATTGCCTGGGCCAGATGTCCCACCTGTACATCATGTTATTCCACAGACATGTGAGGGATTTTTGAGTTTGGCACGGGCCGTTGTTCGCCATAGCACTATGGTTCAGCATATGGGTGAGGAAGGGACATCTGTCCCTGGTGTGGTACATACACCAGGTCCTCATGGTGCAGGACCATCTTCTAGTGCAGTACGACCCACTGGTGCAAGACCATCTACTAGTGCAGCACCATCAGCACATTCCCAGCCTACTTTTGAGCCTCACGAGTGCACATCATGTGGTCATCCATGCTATGGTATTTCGTCAGATGTTGTCTTCAGTGGGTTTTTAAGTGATGTATGTATATGGTTAATTGTAATAAATTCTTCATTTATTTTCCTCTTTGTACACATATGTATAGTTTGAGCTAATATATTAATTTTGTGAACTTGCAGTTGATGCTTTATGCCAGCAGTGATGCCCCAGAGTATCATGTTCCACACTCTACACAGGGGCAGGACATTCCATCCACTGATCCCGTATCTCACACCGAGGTAAACATTTTAAAATTTCAGTTTTTTAATAGTTGTTAAATTGTTACTTTCCACATATTGTACATGTTAGTTCACTAATGTTATCTACGGTCTAATATTTACAATTATTAAACTTGCATATGTTAGATCCTTCATGGGGGAAAGCAGTGATGGAGGTAGGATCCATGGTCGTATCGACCTAGGAAATATCTGGTCAGATGCCAGATCCTACACGAGGGGAAGCAGTGATGGAGGTAAACATTTTAAACATTTAAAAAATGTCATTTTTTAAATACATGTATGTTCGTTGAATCATCCATGTCTATCTACATGAACTCTTGTTGACTATAGGCTGGTACCGAAACACATAGACCATCTCTTGGAGTTGTATCTCCCCATAGGCCATATGTGAACAAGGGTCAAGTGTATATGAGACAGCCTACTCCTAGAAAGAGCGAAGTTGTTCGCGACCATGGAGATACTGATACCATGGTAATTTGTATATCCTTCGATGATATTTCTTGGTTAACTTGAAATCCAGTGCATAAAATATTTTGTTAATGTTTGATTTGCATGTTTACTGCATCAGGAGCTAGAGTTTACTGTTGAAAACCTTGTAGGGATGGTTGATGCAGCAGTCAGTGCTGCATCTACAATGGCAACAAGTCACACAGAGGTACAACTATTTGAACATGATATAGACATAGTGTGTTATTGTTGTCTATTGTTTATTCATGCACATTTCTAACTATTTCAATATTTGGTGATTGAAGCCACCACCACCACCACCACCAGGTCCTGCCCCCTCTAGTTCGACCATGGATGCGACCATCATTCATGTTCAACCAACAGCTCCATCTTCTACACAAGAAACCCAATCCCCTGAGGTGAGATGTCCATTAATGAACAATTGCTTCATGCAATGTCCATTAACATTTTCATAATTTTTGAGTTAATTTAGATATGGTATTTTATTGAGCTAATGTATTAGTACATAGTTAATTGAATTTAACAATTGATATTTAAATTGTAGGATCTAGAGATGCACACTGGTCCTATAGTTGAGCCTACAGGATCACCCTCAAGAAAGAACAAGAGGAAGCTTGAGTTTTAATGTGTCTTATGGGATATTTACATATCGATACATGTGTGCATGTGGCTTGGACAGTTTGGATACATGTACTTTTGGAGACATGTACATTGACATTTCACTTACATGTACATGTGGCTTGG
>LPNX011111585.1:126009-145790 GCA_001517045.1 Pseudotsuga menziesii
GAATGATGATGATGATGTTCGTGATGTTGATGGTGATGATGATGATGAGGATGATGATGAGAATGATGATGATGTTCATGATGTTGATGGTGAGGATGATGGTGAGGATGATGTAGATGATGTTGATGGTGATGATGATGATGAAGGTGAGGATGATGATGATGATGTTCATGATGTTGATGGTGATGATGTTGATGGTGATGGTGAGGATGAAGATGATGATGTTCATGATGTTGATGGTGATGATGATGATGATGTTCATGATGTTGATGGTGAGGATGATGGTGAGGATGATGTTGATGATGTTGATGATGATGATGATGATGAAGGTGAGGATGAGGATGATGATGATGATGATGATGAGGATGATGTTGATGATGTTGATGGTGATGATGATGATGAAGGTGAGGATGATGATGATGATGTTCATGATGTTGAAGGTGATGATGAGGATGATGATGATGATGATGTTGATGGTGATGATGATGATGAAGGTGATGATGAGGATGATGATGATGATGATGTTGATGGTGATGATGATGATGAGGATGATGATGATGAATGATGATGATGAGAACGATGATGATGTTCATGATGTTGATGGTGAGGATGATGATGAGAATGATGATGATGATGTTCATGATGTTGATGATGATGATGTTCATGATGTTGATGGTGATGATGATGATGTTCATGATGTTGATGGTGAGGATGATGATGAGGATGATGTTGATGATGATGATGATGATGAAGGTGATGATGATGATGATGATGATGAGGATGATGTTGATGATGTTGATGGTGATGATGATAATGATGATGAAGGTGATGATGATGATGAGGATGAGGACAATGATGAGCATGATGATGAAGGTGATGATGATGATGATGATGAAGGTGATGATGATGATGACGATGAGGATGATGATGATGATGATGAGGATGATGATGATGATGATGTTCATGATGTTGTTGGAGATGATGATGAGGATGATGATGATGATGATGATGATGAAGGTGATGAAGATGATGTTGATGGTGACGGTGATGATGTTGATGGTGATGATGATGATGAAGGCGAGGATGATGATGAGGATGAGGATGATGATGAGCATGATGATGATGATGTTCGTGATGTTGATGGTGATGATGATGATGAGGATGATGATGAGAATGATGATGTTGTTCATTATGTTGATGGTGAGGATGATGATGATGATGTTCATGATGTTGATGGTGATGGTGAGGATGATGATGATGATGTTCATGATGTTGATGGTGATGATGATGATGTTCATGATGTTGATGTTGAGGATGATTATGATGATGAAGGTGATGATGATGATGAGGATGAGGAGGATGATGATGATGATGATGATGTTCGTTAGGATGGTGATGATGAGGATGATGATGATGATGTTCATGATGTTGTTGGAGATGATGATGATGAGGATGATGATGATGATGATGATGAAGGTGATCAAGATGATGTTGATGGTGATGGTGATGATGTTGATGGTGATGATGATGATGAAGGTGAGGATGATGATGAGGATGAGGATGATGATGAGCATGACGATGATGATGTTTGTGATGTTGATGGTGATGATGGTGATGAGGATGATGATGAGAATGATGATGATGTTCATGATGTTGATGATGAGAATGATGATGATGATGTGAATGATGATGATGATTTTCATGATGTTGATGGTGATGATGTTGATGGTGATGGTGAGGATGATGATGATGATGTTCATGATGTTGATGGTGATGATGATGATGTTAACTCATGGGGTCAACAAGGATACATAAGTGGGAAACAAAAACCAAACCAGAATTGAAAGAGTTAACGGTTTGTTGTCCGCAATGGCGGAGGAAATAATCATAAAAGCTTCCAATGCACAACCAAAAAGCATCTGACATAAAACAAAGAAATCGGAAAAAACAATCGAAGTCAAACCTAATATCCATCTGTAATGGCGGAAGAAGAAGTTACAATGGCTCCGATGCAAAACCAAAAAGGCAGCCGATTAAAACCAATGTATCGGAAGCAAAACCAAAGTTAAACTGGCTATTCAGCCGCAACGGCGGAGGCTTTAACCAAACACTTTTCTGATTCGGACATGCTGATCATGCATCTAAAGGGAGCGATAAAGTATGATCAAACATTAGATTTCTTCAAGCATCATAGGGATAATCAAAACAAGCGGTAAATAAATTCAATCATTCTGAGAAAACAAAAGAAGAAAATCAACGAATCCAAAGCAAAGGAGGGTCCTAAATGTTTTTGGAATTTTGGGAAATTGTTGCAGCTGCAACAATTGGAGACTACCTGGTGAACCCCAGATCTCTGAATTAACTCCTTCCCAATGCAAGACCGTCTGAATAAAAGATGAAATCTTCTAGATGTCTATATCCCTAGGCTGGCCAATTTAAGCATTTAAACCATTGAGAAGTAGTCCATTCTTTGGGAAATGGTAACAACAGAAATATTGCAAGTCTGAATAACTCTTTTGAGGCCTAATAAATGAGGTTCATTTTACCCTTCCTTAGGTAGTTTCAGGCTTGGACACCACACGATTGTAATAGATAGTAAACAGCATTATCCTTTTGTTCCTCATTCCCATGCCAACTGCACTTTTGTGCCATTAGAACTTTAGTTCTTGTGAGTCCTCCATTCTCCTTTCTTACTGAATTTTAATTCAGGATCCTCTATCCCATAATGTCCTTTTGTGTGAGTGGTGTATTTTATATTTCAGCTCACGGACGAAGAGGATCTTCCGGCAATTTAGTACTTATGCGTTTGAAACTTTGCTTTGATATGTCTTGTTTCTTTTAAGGAGTTTTTTTACTCTTGATAGCTTTTAGCTTTTCTGAAATTATGGCATGGGATCATTTATATATGATATACCGTTTACCCTGCTTCCTTTCCATGGGTCTTTCACTGTCACCCCCTTGGATATTTAAGATGTGAAATGGATGGAGCCTCGAAATAGTATTCCAGAACTCTTTACTTCTGAGTTATTTAGAGGGGTTAAATAAGACTTCAATGAATGCATGGCCAGTTAGGAACACTGCTACTAGAAGACATTCTATGTTCCAAAACATAGTTTTTTGCTCAAGATTTCAGTTAATAAAGAACCTTGATGTTTCCATTGCAACCAATGTTTGCCTCTTTATTCAAGAACCGAAAGCAATGTTAACAAAGCAATAAAAGAAAACAGTATCAAATTAAATAATAAAAAAGAAAACAACATCAAAGCATCAAACAAAAACGACATCAATTTATTTATGTACAAAGAAAAAGAAAAGAAAAAATTTGCCCACTCCTGAATATCTGTTATCTTAGGGAGTTGGAGGGCGGGCTGGATTTTAGACATGAGACATCTAACCATGGTCTAGCTCTGCTATTTTTGAAATTGAACACATGTCTACAATCCTATAGTCATCCCCTTCAGCCTGAGGAAGTTGAAGGAGCTCAAGCTGATAGTTAATCTTAGAGCTGGTTTTTCTTTCTGTAAGATGTCTTATCTTAAGCTCAATTAGATAATTTCCCAGGACAGAGTCAGCAGATTCATTTCGTTCCCCTAGCTTAGTGACATTAGACTTGATGTAAGGCTCTCTCAAAATCTTAGTCTTATTTGGGGTACCCGTGAGAGGTAACAATAAATGAGACCAATCTGAAGCAAAATAGCCTTTTAACTTGGCAGACCAATCTCTGTTGAGAATAAGCCCATATCCACTAGGTATGTCAGCCACAGTGATGTCAATAAATTGACAAATCTTGTTGTTTGCAGACAAGCGAATGAGGAAATTTTTCATTTCTCCTGCTACTTTGACACCTGAGCTGTCTAATTGCGTTACTTCACAAAATGTGGACTCTGGCTTTCCATTAATCTTTTTGCAAATCTCCAGAGGCATAACATTCACCACTGATCCAGAATCTACCAAGCAATTATGCACATTGTGATTCATCATTTCTAGGGTCAAAAGAAAAGGTGGGGTATCAGCTTTCTCTTCCCAGCCTGGTTCTATGTCTTCTTCTCCTGGTTGGTTTTGAGTAGGCAAATCCTCTTCATGCTCTCCAATTTCATTAGTGTTTCCCTCACTAACACCTATCGGTTCTTCTACAGGTTTGACAGTCTCAGTGATTGGCTCTGCCTCTTGGTTGAGGGTATTGGCTCTAGGTGTTTTGTCCTCAACGTTCACCTCTACTTGTCTCTTGACATTCTTTTGCAGTCTTTTGATATTCAAAATTGTTAAATCTATGTCCCTTGTCGCTGCAGGTGTGCATTCAATTTTGAGAGCGCTCTCTTCAGTGTCAAACAGCAAGATACCATTCCATGAAAACATAGTGTCATTATCTTGTTTCTCCATAGCCTTGTTTTTCTTCTCCTCCTTGCCACTGTTCTTGGTTAATTTAGAATCTAGTAGCTGATTCATAACCAGTGTTATCGAATTCAACCATTGAGGGCACTTCTTTTCCGAATGAGGTTGTTGGTGAAAAGTGCAGAAATTATCGCCCCCTACTTCTGTTATGTTTACTGATGGTAAATTTGGTGGAGGTATTTTCCATTGGTTGCTATCCTCTCTTTTTTGGTAATAGGGTTTGTGATTTTTCTGAGCTTCGCTCCCTTTCTCTAGATCTATTATTCTTTTGGATAGATTCTGCATCATTTTCAACATTCCTTAATAATCATATGATTGTTCATCTTTAGGTTTGGACATCAGTAAAGCTCTTCTATTTGTAGTCTTCTCCCTAGGTAATTAAGGATAATATTCTACACTTTCCATTTCCGCTTCTACCCTTTCTTCCTCTTGGTAAGTCTCTACCAATGTAGGCTTGGTTTTCATTTTAGCGAACATAGCTAACTCAGGCCCTAGGGCAGATGTATAATATTCAATTAAGACCTTGTCAGAGGGTCTGTCAGCTTTAGAAAAGTTCTTTAGGTCTATTGAAAATCTTTGAGTGAAACTACATACTTTCTCATTCTTCTCTTTTCTTAACAAACCAAGACTTTCATCAATGAGGCATGAGTTCTCTGAGCTGCATATTTATTTCTGAATATTCTTTCAAAGGTATTCCAGTATAGGATCGAGTTTGTGGGCAGAGCAAAATACCATGAAGCAGCTGCCCCTTTCAAGGTATGAGGGAATAATCTGCAGACAACATCTTTGTACTCCCCAGCCCTTAACCCTTCTACTGCTAAATAGAAACTCTGCAAGTGATCATCTACAACAGTCTTTTCCTCAGGGTCAAACTTAGGTAGCAGCTTATCAAAAGCCTAAGGTAATTTATGCAATGGAGGCGTGAGGTTCAAAGGTGATCTAGCCCTCCAAGCAGGCAATGGGTTCGGCTGGTTCACAATTACACCAGCCATGAGTACAGGCACAAGAACAAAAATCTGAGCAAAGAGCAATGTAGGGTGAGAATAGGATTTCTTACTTCAAAGGTATACCTGAAACCTGTAAGTGCTTGGGTCAGGTTGACAGTTTCAAAATATCTGCTAGTAAGGTAGTCTTGGGAAAAATAAGTTTCCACGGCCAGCCATTCATTGGCGGCCCTCCTTCTAGCGCCAGAATTGTTGAGGCCTGGAAATTCGCAGGAAACAACAGAAAGGGATTCTCCCCAGTCAACGTTCCCAACTAGCCCGTGACTATTTGGTATGGGGAATCCGTCCGGTTTGCGGTCCGGCTACCGTAGGTCAAGTAACAAAAAAACAAAGGTTTTACCGGTTGTGGCCCGGTCCACCGGTATTTTTGTATTTTTGACTTAAGTATGGTATGCATATGCCTAATTAACTATGCAGGGCGATAAGGATGCAAGGAGCGTTCACAATGTGATCCGCAGGTTCTTACCTCTCATCTTCGCATTCACAAGCATCTAAATCACATATGCAGCAATGAAAAAATGAACTAACTACCTACCTATCTATCTATCTATCTATCTATCCCTGGTGAGCCAAACTGTAATTTATTTATGAGTAATGTGTTTTGTTCACGTATTATAAACAGAAATTACAGATACCTGATATTCCTAGATACAACACATGAATGATTAAAGATATTCCAACAATCAGATAGCCAATTGCTTTATGAACAACATACATTACTCATGGTGATAATTCCACAGAATAAACCAGAAATCATTTACACGAGAACATAGGTTCTAAGAGTTAGAACGATCTCACGGTTAATGGACCAAAGCTAGAAAAACAAAATAGTTCATCTTTCCACCATCCACTGCATAACATTTGGAAATTTCACCCATCTTTCTCCAACAGGCAAACCATAATTCTTTATTGCAAAGAGAAATAGTTCTTCTTACAATATTGCTTTTCAGTCTAACTGGGAAAAAGCCCTTTTTCCCTCTAAGTCTATTACATTTATACAAAAGGGTGGAACCATTGGGTTGCCCAAAAGTACCTTTTGGTCTTCCCAACTCTTCGCCTCCCAAAACTTTACTCTTCCTCAAAGATTTACAAAATCACTACAAATTGCAAAAAAGTGACCACTCCTTTACGAGGAGGGTCCCACTTGGGCATCTAGAAACTTTTTCCATTTTGCAGCTTCAGAGGCAATTCCCTCAAATGCGTAGGGTTCCAAAAACTAAATGTTGATTTCAAAATTTTCAGCCTGTTTCTTTATAGATTCCACTCTGGCAGCACTAAACCAAAGCTGGTCTTCCAAAAACTACACACTAACTGCTGAATGGCCTACTTCGCTTCTCAGAATCTGGTCATCAATGGCCTTAATGCGTTGCATTCTTGCTTCTTCATCCTTATGTATTTTCTGCAACACCTCCATAAATGAATCGTGGTCTGGGAAATCATCCAGCCTCTGCTCGGCCTCTACCTGGCACCGGTTGTATTTGATGAGGAGCCTTCTTAAAAATTCTGTGCAGGATCCTTTCGTCTTCTTGACTGCTTTCTTGAAATCCTCTGCAGTGTTAATAGAAAATTCTATTAAGTTATAATCCCGCTTGAGGGCTTGTTTATCTTTTGATGGCAGCTCTGCTGGAGTTTCTTCGTTGTTTTCTAGCCTCGCCATTCTTGCAGTCAGGACCTCGAGAACATCCTGAGATCTGTCCACAAAGTAAGATGCAGTTTCCAAGATCTCTTCCAATCGGCCATCGATCTGCAGCACTCTACATCTCTCCTCCTCAACAGCAGTCTGTAGCTACAACATCTTGGATTTTTAGGCCAAGACATGCTCTTTAAATGGCTGGAGGTTAACCTGCTATTCTCTTGCTTCCTTTAGAGTAGTGGTCAGAGAAGAAATCTGCTCTTGATGTTTCTCTCTTTGTTCTTGGGAATGTAGCTCACTAGCCTGCAAGATGATTTTTTGCTGCTCCTCTAGTTCTTCTACCTTTTCCAGCAGCCGATCTTTCTTCAGCTTCAGCTCTTGGTATTCGTTCTGTACTTTCTCCAAGAATTCTTGGGTAGTCTTCATAACCTATCTCTCTTGGTAGAGGGCCTGCAATTCAGCCTTTGAAGCCTTCATTTCTTTCTGCATGTCTTCATATTTTCGCTTCAGCCTATTTCCTTCCTCCCTTTCTTTCCTCAAGGTGTCTTTCAACTGAGAGGAGGATTTCTTGGACTACTCCAAGTCGGTAATCACCTTATCCATGTTGTCTTCTGAGGCGTGGATTAGTGTAGTCCTGGCTTTCAGGGTGAATCTTGGATCTTGGTCTATTCCTAACATAACATCCGTATCTGTTATCATCTTACCAAGCATATCTCCTGCTTCAACTTTCTTTTCTATTCTCTTCATTTTTCTCTTTGTTGCCCTATCATAATAGACAGTGTTGAAATCAGGGATTTCCTCTCCCTTTTTCTGAACAAAAGGAACTAGCTTGAGTGTGGAGACCACCGGTGTGCTGGCAGTAGGCATTTGTGGGTCCCAACTTCTGGGTTTTCCTTCTCCTGGGTCTACCCTCCAGCTATCTCAGAAGCTGACTGTTCTATTTCAGTCTGTGTCAGCTTCAACCTCTCTGCTTCCTACTTTTGTAGCTCCTCATCAAGCTTTCTCTTCGCTTCTTCAGCTGCTTTTCTAGCTGCTTCTTTAGCTGCTTCCTGGGCTTTCTCAGCTGCTTCTTGGGCAGCTTTTATTTTTCCTTCCTCTTCGCTGTGAAACCACCCTGCAGCTTCCTGTGCCAATCTATGGGCTTCCTCTTTTCTTCTCTTTTCCTCTTCCTCAGCCTTAGCTTGTTCATCCCCCTTCCCACCTTTAGTGGTGATCTTTTTCTTGAATCTTCTCTTCAGTGCTGTCATGTTCGGGGCATTTCGAAACACAGACTCTTCCCTATCAAAATGGTGGGTATACTCAAAATGCACCTTGTTTTCTTTACAATGTTCTGCAAATTTACCATGGGAGTCATTTCTGTGGTAGGGAATCTCCCCAAAGTGGAACCTCTGCAACTCTTCTACGAATTCATCAGCTTGTTTCACCCTAGTGAACCTGTAACTTCCTAGTTTGAAGGGAAAGGGAGGATAAGCAGTCTTCTTATGTTCGAACAGAAAGATGCCTATCCATCCAGGAACACTTGTCTGACTGCCTCCTTGTGGATAATGTAATTAGTTGTGTATTTGGGCAGCAGGGAAGGGGCTCTTGATCCTCCAAACATCCTGAAGTACAGGCCATTTTCAGTCAAGTAGTAATCTGCATACTCTTCTATCACTTGCATGGCCTCCTCCGACATACAATCACACTCCTTCAGAAAAATGAGTGTGTATAGAGGCATAAGGAAGTGTTCACAGATTTCTCTGTAATGGATATGATATTTATGTGCCCACAATGGTTTGTAAGCAGCAAAGACAGGCATTATTTCCCTGTCCCAGATGCATCTGAGACCAGGGAAAGGCTGGTTGCATAATATATAGTCTATAAGTATTGAACTCATATAAAATTCAGACCTTCTCTGGGACTCTCCTCCCAAGGCTAAGGCCAAGCAAGCAGAGAGACTGTTTGAGACAAGGTTGGCCCAGCTGAAAATTGTCCCCTGGGTTGCAACATAAAAAATGATAGGTATCCATTCTAGTTTGAAAAACCTGCCATGAGCTCTTCCAAATATTTTGTTGAGCATCAAGGCTATGAATCTGTAGGGAGCTCTTAAACTTGCAGTATCATATTCTCCTGTTACTTTGGTCCTGAAATGTTTTCTAGTCAACATCATTCTTTTCATGGTTTCTACCAAATCCATTCTAATGTTGTTTAACCAGTAATCAGATAAGAACACTTGGGCTTCTGGCAAGTGGTAGGCTAGGGAAACATATCTGGGGCTGTATGCAGCATAGCCCTGTTTGTTAACATCCTCCAGGATCATTGTTGTGACATCTGCTCGGGGCAGAATCCAACCGATTACTTCAGCGCACGGGAATACCTTAGGTTGAGCGGCGAACCTCATCAGTGAAGATATTTCTATGTTTGCGTATATGGACTCTTCTTCTAAGACCATGTCAGGAACTTCTCTTCGGGTGATCAGTCTATAGATTCCCCCCCACTGGTATTCAAGTTCAATGCCAGAAATGCACTTCGTGTCCTCATATATGTATTCTGTCTTAGTTACAACTTCTACTTCTGGCTCTTCTTCGACCACAGGGGCCTTCTTCTTTTGTCTCTTTGACATGGTGAGCTCTTCCTGCCATAAAATTGTAACATTAAGCCCTTTTGGCTGAGTGGAAAACCTGTATACATCAATGTACAGTGTGTGCTTTCTTCTATGTTTTAACATGATAGCAATCAATCAATGAAACAAGTATATGCATGTGTAGACTGAAATGACCTGACCAATAGAATTATTAAACCCAATGGGCAGTGTTTAGTGACTTTGTTTATATCTAGCATGATGGAAAACAAGTCATATACAGTAAAATGTGCAATCTACCACTGCTGTAGGATATTAAACAATTCTGTCAATCATATTCAAGACGGCAATCAATCTACATTAATGCACAACAAGTCTCGACTCTCTGTGCATGCCATGGTCGCTTCGCTGCGTGGGAAAGACAGTAGCCACGTAGGTTTTATCAACTACGCCATGCTTACGTACTTAGGATCAACAAGCTAAGGGAAGTGGTACATCCTCTTCCCCGGCCCAGGTTCGACACTGATCACGAATTGGGTTGCGTGGGACTGCGTAGGCAACAATGGCTAGGGTTCGAGGATACGGGTAATATGCAAACCTCAACAAAAAGGGGAAACCACCAAATGCTACAGAAAAACCACAAAACCCTCCCCCTGCAAACCCATCATCATACACAGGGTAGCTTGGTGCAGACGGCGTAATGGCCGCCTGCACCAAACCCCCATCTACTACGCGCAGGGTTGCAAACGGAAAGCCGCAGGAAAAATACTACGCCGAGGTTAAAATGCCCCACCCCACGGTCAACAATACCACAAGAGAATCCCAAATATATAGATGCAATCACACAGCAAATAACCTAACCATGGTAAAAACGTCCGCACTACCAATTATGCTATAAAACCCCCACTATATACGCATGAAAACGAGGTCGAGTAAATGGCTGGGAAAAAAAACCACCGTAGCAAGCATAACCATCAAACGTTCAATGGAAAGGGGAAGGAAAATGAAACCTACCTGTCACTGACGTGTAACTGGCGTGTAGGGCGGGATGAAGACAGTCAGGATCCCACAGTTGCCACCTGGACACGGGTACCAGCACTAGGGTCCAAACAAGCTCGAGCACTTGACAGCACGATAGCGATAGTGCACGGTGGTCAAAAGAATAACAATAAAAAAACATAACCCTACGACCCCGTATATAGTCAATCACAATGGGGGTGAAAAAGATCAGACGTCGGAGAGTTTTCTAATCGGAGATTGAAAGTATAACTCCCTCCGCAACGGCGGCAGGCCAAAACATAAAAGCGTCCGCGGGGATAACCGTAACGGAACCTCGGAAGAAAAACCCGTCGGGACCATAGTGAAACGACAACCACAACGGCGGAGGCATAAAAGATAAATCTATCCGAAATGGGAGAAAAGTTTGAATTGGGAAACAAACGGCTAGACATCGAAAGGCTAATGACCTTGGCAGCCGCAACGGTGGAAGCGAAACAGCTTTTGCAACCGCAACGACGGGAACCCGAGACTCACGGGGTCAACGAGGATACATAAGCAGGAAACGGAAACCAAACGGGAATCGAAAGAGTTAACGGTTTGCTGTCCGCAATGGCGGAGGAAATAATCATAAAAGCTTCCGATGCACAACCAAAAAGCATCCGACGTAAAAAAAAGAAATCGAAAAAGGCAATCAAAGTCAAACCTAATATCCATCCGCAATGGCAGAAGAAGAAGTTACAATGGCTCCGATGCAAAACCAAAAAGGCAGCCGATTAAAACCAATGTATTGGGAGCAAAACCAAAGTTAATACTGGCTATTCAGCCGCAACGGCGGAGGCTTTAACCAAACACTTTTCCGATTCGGACATGCTGATCATGCATCTAAAGGGAGCGATAAAGTCTAATCAAACATTAGATTTCTTCAAGCATCAGAGGGATAATCAAAACAAGCGGTAAATCAATTCAATCATTCTGAGAAAACAAAAGAAGAAAATCAACTAATCCAAAGCAAAGGAGGGTCCTAAATTTTTTTGGAATTTTGGGAAATTGTTGCAGCTGCAACAGATACATACCTCATCATGCTAGATCCCACCTATTATCATACAACCAAGCCCTCTGGATCATCTCTTATAACAATGGTCTCCATTAGTCTCTCGTTCTCTGTATCCGGTAAGAAGTAGCGTACCTTCGATGAATTTTCGCTAGGCATTGTTTGTACCTGGAGGTTTGTACCAATGATTAAGTTGGTAAAGTGATACACACTTGCACCTGGTTTGTAATCCCTGTAAACATATCCACTCTTCTTTCTTTCATTGTTGTCATGTGTAAGGTATTCACCTTTAACAACCATAGACCCAGTGGGGAAGTGGTTGTTTTCATCATCAGTCATGGACATAATGAGGGTTTGCTTTCCCTCTATACAGCGTGCCAACCAGTAATCACCACCCCATTCACTATCTTTTGAGGAAACCACTGCGTATATGTGTCCTGCATAGTATGATTGTAGGTATATGATCAAATATTTTTCGTGTGATACAAGGCCATTAATGTGAGTTTCAAGACTACGTAAATTTAATAAAAAAATGTTAAGGAAATGCATCATACCAGGTTATACAAGGTCTGATACATGATCAAAATCTATAGAAATAGATGATTGGTCTTCTTCCAACGGAGTTAACTCAACAATTGCACATTGATCAAGTGGAAGTGATATGCGATCCCATCCATCAACCCAATCCAATGATTCACACACATCCCAGTCACTATCACAGTAAGGCGGGCAAAAACAAGCGAGTTTTCTGGTCCAAATTTCAAATACTGGGTTATCAAAACTTCGAACCGAATGAAAGCCACGAGTGCCAGGAACAGTGTTGCATTCCCATGCATGTGAACGATCTATGTCTACCACCTCCCAAAAAAATCTCTCCACATGTCTCTTTCTTGTGGATTCTGCTCGCATAGCTGATTCCTCTCCCATTACTGACGTGCACCACCTAACTATAGATTGAGCATTTCGAATAGTAGATATTGTAGATAATTTCAATTCCTCTCTTCGTAGGGCTGTTTTGACACATGCTCCGGCTCCATCATGCTCTCCTTTACCATGCCCAATCTCAAAATAGTTCCACATATGTGGAACTTTGTAGTTTTTATGCAATGAACACAACCATTGAAATATGCGTGCATTTTTTAACTGACCAACACATCCATCAAACCAAATCCAGTGTTGATCCATCTGTATGTTCCTACCCTTCAAATGATCTTAGAACATGATGAAGCAATGACGTACATAGTGGAAGTCATGGAACCTATCATCACTTATGTAGAAGTGATATTCCTTTAGAATTTCTCTTTGCTCTTCACTACTGTTCGGGCCATGCCTATATGTGATATGCACCATCAAGGAAACCTGCTCAGAGTGATAATACTGACTTTGGATCTCATTTTGAGGTTGCAGAGTGTAGTTCTCAGCAAAATCAACAACTGAAAGTATAGTACCACAAGGAAATGTATCTCTGCATATTCTAAACTTCTCATCCTGCCATCGTGCCAAGTGGACATGCTAAACATATTGACGTGTCTTTTCAATAAATTCCTTGACGAAGACACTAACTTGTACCTGTTGACACAAAATGATCTCAATATCAGGTTTTTTTGTAAGTAAGGAATGAAATGCAACTGTTCTGAACATAATTTTATAGATACATGCATGTACCTAAGATGTCACCAATTGTATTCTTTTGCTTTCTTTGCCTGGGACTATTTCATAGCTAATATATTTGAAACTTTTCATGTCTGTAACCATATTCCCAAATTCATTGTCTCTGGTCTCGTGCATACATTGGCTCAATAATGCCATTCCAGCACAGTTGGAGCAAGTTCCATCCAAACAGGATTTTGCATAGCAAGTTTGCCCCTCATGCCTATTGCACATGATACTATGAATGAATTCTCTTGACGAGGTTGGTGGTATTGTCAAGGAGCAATCCTGCACATGGTTAGTATGCAACACACGACGAATGTACAAAAATGTTTCATAGTAATATTCATATTCTACATGGTATCTACAACAACAAGTGTTACGAAGAGTATTTATTCTAACATACCAGGGCTTACATTTCTCAAAAGATCTTTGCCCCAAATTCAATTGTCTATGTTCATTCCTAAATTTCTCGTATAGTTATGTCTGTGTTATATCAAGAAGATGCTTAATATGTGGTTCACGGTCCTTTGAACCCCTTCTCAGTTTTAGTACATCCTTCCAGTTTGAAGAAGGCCTTGTGTGATCATGCCAAAAACTCTGCACTAGTCCCTTTACTGCATCAACTAGCTTCATGTCATGATGTGGCAATCGACCAGTAAAGGCCCAAAAATCTGTCTGGGCAGTTGTGTCAAGATGTTCTCTTCTAATAGAATACCTACGGAGGGTTTTTACATTCAAATTAACTAGTTTGGATGTAGGCTTGAGAAAACCAAGGACCCTGGTGTTCCTATTCACAATTGCTTGTGACAACACATGATGAGCCGCATTGCGGTCCTTTGACTGTGTGTTCTTACCAATTTTACCAAAGGCATCTACTGAGCTTTTAACTATATGAGAACTTGGTCCAGAATCCTTTATCATCTTTATCCCTAATGATTTCCTAACAATATTCATGCCCCTAGATTTTAACAATGATAAAAATAATCTACATTTATCTCCATCACATTTAGAATCAAAATATTTATTTAGTTTCTGTTGAGTTTGATAAGCAATACTACATTTAGATAGCGTACCTTCAATGGAATTGAGGAGTCCTTCATCAACTTGTATACGCTTCGGAGTTCTTCGACGTGTGCTTTCTAATGGAGGTAAGGGGGTTGGATTTCTATCATCTAGTGCATCAACAATACACTCTGGCATTTTAGTAGTAACTTGTTGTCCTTCACTCTCTTCCTGGTAGTTGGATGGTGGAAGTCCAACATCCTCATCGATGGTCCGATTAATATTTTCTTCTTCAACAGTAGGCTCCATGTACACTGCCTCTTCATGAGCTTCGTCTTGAGATGGTCCCTCTAGTGAATGCAGAATTTCTTCTTGTGTTGGATTAATAGGATGAACCGCTGTATCCTCTATAATTGGATTTGGATTAGTTTCCAAAGAAAGCCTCCAATTCATCATGTCTATTCTTTTCTTTTCTTTCTCTTCTTCGATGACTTCTTGAGGTCTCTTCTTCCTTGCTGATTTTCTTCCTCGGTTACGTACATTCCCCATCACCACAATGATCAATGTCAATATACTTTGTTTTTGTTGCTCCTAAATTACAAGCTTCCAAACCTTTAACTTGCTTTAATATAACTATTAATCCTTCAAGGTGCTTCAATCTTCCTTCTCAATTGTTCATATTTCCCATCAAAACAACAATGAATGGGAAAATTTACCTTTGGTTCTCTTGAATAATAAGCAAATGAAAGTTATATCCACCATCACCATGAAATGACATTGAAGCTTGATATCTAATCCTGTGTCCTCCTCAACCATGGAATGTGTCTTCAATGTTGCACCTGCATAACAAAAAGAATGATGGAGATGGTGTAGATTGTGAGTATTTTCAAAGAAAGGCTCGTGCTCTTGAAAGATATTGCGTGGTAATTGAAATTTTTAGAAAACACGCAGCACTCAGTGAAGTTGCTCTCGGACAATGAAAATTCACTGTTTTAACAGTCCCAAATCGCGCACGCGATTTGACCACTAAAAACGCGTACGCGATTTGTATAACCAAAATGCGCACGCGATATCTTCAACCACAATTAATGGGGTGGGTGCACGGCTAAACGTAATCAACTTGTATAATCTAATAAATCAAACTTGTTATTTGTTAACTCAATTTATTTTATATATTGAATTATATATTTATATAGTTTAATAAATCAAATTTATTATTTTGTTTACTAAATTTTTTTTTATATTACATAAAAATTTAAACTTAAATCTCAATTTATTTATAAATTTTCTAATTAAATTATACTTAACATGTTATTATAAATGGATAAACCATTACATCATAAAACCCCATTCAACAATAAGCTAATCCAAATAAAGTTGTTTTAGTTTAAAATTTTTTATGAATGGATAATTGATAATGATTAAATAATAATAAAAAGGAGATGGACCTATAAGTTACATTTCAAAGGAAATTTTTTCAAATATATATTTACAATAAAGTGTAAATTTTTTAATTATTCTAAATGTTTTTTATGTTGATGGTGATGATGAATGATGATGATGATGATGACGATGATGAAGGTGACGATGATGAAGGTGATGATGATGATGGTGGTGATGATGATGATGTTCATGATGTTCTTGATGTTGATGATGAGGATGTTGACGATGATGATAATGTTGATGGTGATGATGATGAGGATGATGATGATGATGTTCACGATGTTGATGGTGATGATGAAGGTGATGATGATGTTCATGATGTTCAAGGTGATGATGATGATGAGGATGAGGATGAGGATGAAGAAGGTGATGATGATGTTCACGATGTTGATGGTGATGATGAATGATGATGAATGATGAGGATGATGATGATGATGTTCATGATGTTGATGGTGATGATGAGGATGATGATGATGATGATGTTCATGATGTTGATGATGAGGATGATGATGATGATGTTGATGAGGATGATGGTGATGAGGATGATGATGATGTTCACGATGATGAAGGTGATGATGATGATGTTCATGAAATTGATGGTGCGGATGATGTTGTTGATGATGATGAATGATGATGATGATGATGACGATGATGAAGGTGATGATGAGGATGAGGACGAGGATGAGGATGAGGATGATGATAATGATGTTCATGATGTTGACGGTGATGATGATGATGATGATGATAATGACGATGCTGAAGGTGATGATGATGATGAGGATGATGATGATGATATTCATGATGATCATGGTGATGATGATGATGAGGATGATGAGGATGATGATGATGATGATGATGTTGATGGTGATGATGATGAGGATGATGATGATGATGATGCTGAAGGTGATGATGATGATGAGGATGATGATGATGATATTCATGATGATGATGGTGATGATGATGATGAGGATGATGATGATGTTCATGATGTTCATGATGTCGATGATGAGGATGATGATGATGATGATGATGTTGACGGTGATGATGATGATGATGATGATGATGACGATGCCGAAGGTGATGATGATGATGAGGATGATGATGATGATATTCATGATGATGATGGTGATGATGATGATGAGGATGATGATGATGTTCATGATGTTCATGATGTCGATGATGAGGATGATGATGATGATGATGATGTTGATGGTGATGATGATGAGGATGATGATGATGATGTTCACGATGTTGATGGTGATGATGAAGGTGATGATGATGTTCACGATGTTCAAGGTGATGATGAGGATGAGGATGAGGATGAGGATGAGGAAGGTGATGATGATGTTCATGATGTTGATGGTGATGATGATGATGAGGAGGATGACGATGACGATGAAGGTGATGATGATGATGAGGATGAGGATGATGATGTTCATGATGTTGATGGTGAGGATGATGATGAGGATGATGTTGATGATGTTGTTGATGATGATGATGATGAAGTTGAGGATGATGATGAGGATGAGGATGATGAGGATGATGTTGATGATGTTGATGGTGATGATGATGATGAAGGTGAGGGTGATGAGGATGATGATGATGATGTTCACGAGGTTGATGGTGATGATGAATGATGATGAATGATGACAATGAGGATGATGATGAGGATGATGATGATGATGGTCATGATGTTGATGGTGATGATGATGATGAGGATGATGATGATGTTCATGATGTTGATGGTGATGATGATGTTGATGATGAGGATGATGATGATGTTGATGATGAGGATGATGATGATGATGTTGATGGTGATGATGATGAGGATGACGATGATGATGTTCACGATGTTGATGTTGATGATGAATGATGATGAATGATGATGATGATGATGACGATGATGAAGGTGATGATGATGATGATGATGATGAAGGTGATGATGAGGATGAGGATGAGGATGAGGATGAGGATGAGGATGATGATGTTCATGATGTTGATGGTGATGAATGATGATGATGATGACGATGAGGATGATGATGATGAAGGTGATGTTCATGATGAGGATGATAATGATGTTCATGATGTTGATGGTGGTGATGATGATGTTCACGATGTTGATGGTGATGATGATGATGATGATGTTCAAGGTGACGATGATGATGAGAATGAGGATGATGATGAGGAAGGTGATGATGATGTTCATGATGTTGATGATGATGATGAGGATGACGATGATGATGAAGGTGATGATGATGATGAGGACGATGATGATGATGTTCATGATGTTGATGGTGATAAGGATGATGATGATGTTCATGATGTTCATGATGTTCATGATGAGGATGATGATGATGATGATGTTGATGGTGATGATGATGAGGAGGATGGCTATGATGCTGTTCATGATGTTGATGGTGATGATGAATGATGATGATGATGATGATGATGATGATGAAGGTGATGATGATGATGATGATGAATGATGAATGATGATGAGGATGAGGATGAGGATGAGGATGAGGATGTTCATGATGTTGACGGTGATGATGATGATGATGATGACGACAATGATGAAGGTCATGATGATGATGAGGATGATGATGATGATGTTCATGATGATGATGGTGATGATGATGATTAGGATGATGATGTTGTTCATGATGTTCATAATGTTGATGATGAGGATGAGGATGAGGATGATGATGATGATGATGATGTTGATGGTGATGATGATGAGGATGATGATGATGATGTTCATGATGTTGATGGTGATGATGAATGATGATGATGATGATGATGATGAAGGTGATGATGGTGATGATGATGATGAATGATGGTGATGTTCATGATGCTGATGGTGATGATGATGAAGATGATGATGATGATGATGATGATGATGTTGATGGTGATGTTTATGATAAGGATGATGATGATGGTGATGATTATGATAAGGATGATGATGATGATGATGATGTTCATGATGTTGATGATAATTAACATGGCGATGAGGATGATGGTCATGAGGATGATGATGATGTTCATGAAATTGATGGTGTGGATGATGATGATAATGAGGATGATGATGATGATGAATGATGATGATGTTCATGATGTTGATAGTGAGGATGATGATGATGATGTTCATGATGTTGATGGTGATGAATGATGATGATGATGATGAGGATGAGGATGAGGATGATGAAGGTGATGTTCATGGTGAGGATGATGATGATGTTCATGATGTTGATGGTGATGATGATGATGATGATGTTCATGATGTTGATTGTGATGATGAGGAGGATGATGATGATGATGATGTTCATGATGTTGATGTTGATGAGGAGGAGGAGGAGGAGGATGATGTTCATGATGTTGAAGGTGGTGATGATGATGTTCATGATGTTGATGGTGATGATGATGATCATGTTGATGATGATGATGATGATGTTCAAGGTGAGGATGATGACGAGGATGAGGATGACGATAAGGAAGGTGATGATGATGTTCATGATGTTGATGGTGATGATGAAGATGATGAGGATGACGATGATGATGAAGGTGATGATGATGATGTTCATGATGTTGATGGTGATAAGGATGATGATGATGTTCATGATGTTGATGATGAGGATGACGATGATGATGTTCACGATGTTGATGGTGATGATGAATGATGATGATTGATGATGATGATGATGACGATGATGAAGGTGATGATGATGATGATGATGAATGATGATGAGGATGAGGATGAGGATGAGGATGAGGATGATGATGATGATGTTCATGATGTTGACGGTGATGATGATGATGATGACAATGATGGAGGTGATGATGATGATGAGGATGATGATGATGATGATGTTCATGATGATGATGGTGATGATGATGATGAGGATGATGATGATGTTCATGATGTTCATAATGTTGATGATGAGGATAATGATGATGATGATGATGATGTTGATGGTGATGATGATGAGGATGATGATGATGATGTTCACGATGTTGATGGTGATGATGAATGATGATGATGATGAT
>LPNX011111585.1:148184-171328 GCA_001517045.1 Pseudotsuga menziesii
TGCATGTTTTTTCAGTTTTGTATTGCATCTAACGTGCCAAAAGAGACCCTCTAATTCTTGCACACACCCATACTATACTTTATGGATATGTTTATAAAAAATAAATTCACTATCTTCAAGAACAAAATCTCAACTGATCAACATCTTACCCCCTAGGACATCAGACAAGACTAAAGAGAGCACAAGATGAATCGAGATGATTTATCCTACGAGGAACTCGAGGGATAACTAATTGAAGATGAATTATATTTTCTATCATATCATAAAAATTGCCAAAAATGCATTCTAAAAGGAGGCCGAGCTCCTGCACTAAGCTTAGGATCAGCTTTTTGCACTAATCTCAGGCTCATATTTCATCATAATCATCATCATCATAGTCATCATCCTCATCATCATCATTGTCATCATTGTCATCATCCTCATCACCATCATCATCATCATCATTGTTCCTCATCATCGTCGTCGTCGTCATCATCATCACCATCATTTTTCATCATCATCACCATCATTTTTCATCATCATCATCATCATCATCCTCATCCTCATCCTCATCCTTATCATCATCATCATCATCATCATCATCCTCATCATCATCATTGTCATCATCATCATCACCATCATAGTCATCATCATCCTCATCATCATAATCATCATCATCATAGTCATAGTATTCATGATCATCATCATCCTTATCGTTGTCATCATTGTCGTCATCATCATCATCATCGTCGCCGTCATCATCGTCGTTGTCGTCATCATCATCATCATTATCATCCTCGTCATCATCGTCATCGTATAATTTTCATCATCCTCATCATCATCATCATTGTTCATCATCATCATCATTCCATCGTCATCATCCTCATCAACATAGTCATGGTCATCATCATCATTCCATTGAAAATTCTTGAAAATAAAATCAAAGCAAAGCTTCAACTAAACCTATCATCATCATCATCATCATCATCATCCTCCTCCTCCTCCTCATCATCTTCATCATATTCATCATCCGCATCATCATCATTGTCATCATTATCATTGTTCATCATCATCGTCATGGTCATCATCATCATTCCATTGAAAATGCTTGAAAATAAAATCAAAGCAAAATTTCAACTAAACCTATCATCATCATCATCACCATCATCATTGTTCCTCATCATCGTCGTCACCATCATCATCCTGATCGTCATCACCATCGTCCTCCTCCTCCTCATCATCATCCTCATCCTCCTCCTCATCATCATAGTCATCATATGCATCATCATCATTGTCATCCTCCTCCTCATCATCATCACCATCATTGTTCATCATCATCGTCATCGTTTTCGTCATCATCCTCCTCCTCCTCATCCTCAACATCATCATAGTCATCATCCTCCTTATCTTCATCATCATCATCATCCTCATCCCCATCATCATCATCATCATAGTCATCATCCTCATCATCATCATTATTTATCATCATCATCATCATCATCATCATTATCATAGTCATCATCATCCTCATCATCGTAATCATCATCATAATCATCGTCATCATAGTCATACTATTCATGATCATCATGATCATCATCACCGTCGTCGTCATCATCATCATCGTCATCGTCATCATCATTGGTCATCATCATCATGGTCATCGTCATCATCATCATGGTCATCGTCATCATCATCAACATCATCATCCTCATCATCATCATAATCATTGTCATCATAGTCATAGTCATCGTGATCATCATTATCATCATCCTCATCCTCATCATCATCATCATCATCATTGTTCATCATCATCGTCATCGCCATCATCATCATCCTCATCATCCTCATCATCATAGTCATCATCCTCGTCATCATCATTGTCATCATCTTCCTCATCATCATCACTATTCATCATCATCATTCCATTACAAATGTTTGAAATTAAAATCAAAGCAAAGTTTCAACTAAACTTATCATCATCATTGTTCCTCATCATCTTCGTCATCATCATCATCCTCATCATCATCATCACCATCATTGTTCATCATCATTGTCATCATCATCATCATCATCATCATCCTCATCCTTGTCATCATCATCATAGTCATCATCCTCATCATCATCATTGTTATCATACTCATCATCAGCATCACCATCATCATCATCATCATTATCATTGCTCATCATCATTGTCATCATCATCATCCTCATCCTCATCATCATCACCATCATTGTTCATCATCATAGTCATCATCATCATTGTTGTCGTCGTCATCAACATCATCATCTTCATCATCGTAATCATCATCATCATCATCATAATCATCATCATCATCCTCATCATCGTAATAATAATAATAATCATCATCATAGTCATAGTCATCGTGATCATCATCACAATCATCATCCTCATCATCATCATCGTCATCATCATCATCATCATCACCATCATTGTTCATCATTATCGTCATCGCCATCACCACCATCATCATCATCATCCTCATCCTTATCATCGTAATCATCATCATCATTATAATCATCACCATCATAGTCATAGTCATCATAACCATGATCATCATCATCATCATCACCATCATTGTTCATCATCATTGTCATCACCATCATCAGCAGCAGCACAGTCATCATCATCATCCTGATCATCATCATTGTTTATCATCATCATTCCATTGCAAATGCTTGAAAATAAAATCAAAACAAAGTTTTAACTTAACATATGCGTGCACGTGTGTTTAATGCGTATGCACTTAGAAACGCAAATACATTTCTCATGCGCGTGTGTTACATTTTAAACTACGTGCACTCATGATTTAAATTTAGAATTTTGGCAGGCACATTTTTTTCCAACCTACATGGTGGATGACTTGGCTGCTTTGGTTTTAAGTTCGGGTTGCCAAACCAAGTGGTTTGGACTGTCTTATGACATTAAACATGTTTTGTACCACTTCTCCTATTTTGTGCACGATTTTGCATATGCCACGCTTGTTCACTGCTAATGAAAATTCACACTTGTGTAACTCTGTCTGTAGATTCTGAATATGTAATTTTTATTTAAATTTATTATCTTTTTCTATTTTTTATTTAATTTTAAATGGACTAACGTCAATCTAACACAAAAGGTAGGCTATTTGCTTTGGCTATAAATTTTGATTGGTTCACCTATTTAGAAAACGGAAAAAAACTAGAACAAGAAGACACAAAGACCTACATCCAAAAAAAAAATGTTCATTGACTATGTTAAGACCAAGATGTGGTGGACCAACGCTCACCTTGTCATTTTAGGGCGTCACTTCCTTAATTTTAAAAAATATATATAACATAAATAAATATGGAAAAATAATGTTGCACTAGACACACACCGGTTATCTAGAACTCTATATAATTTTTTTCACAAAATTCCACCATTTGCATACCAAACGAGTGGACCAAAGCAAACATATTCATTATTTTTTGGGAAAAAAATAACATACCAACCTTAAAAGAACATTATTTTTGGGGATTTATTCTTAGTTTTCATAAATAAAAGTTATATATTCCGGAAGGTAATCCGATTGTTCACTCTTCATATTACTGCCATATTCCAAAAAGTTGTGTAAGTACCGCTAATATTGCTTTTTGACATTCAGATTTCTGTTCTTCCTTCATACCTACTACCCTCTTCTGTTCCTCAACCTCGTTGCTCTTCGATCTTGGGAAATATGGCAAGATGACATTTGTTTATCCAACCGCTTTTATCATGTTATTTTCGCTCTCTTTTCTATACTATTTAATATTGCCGAATATATCATATTTACAATGAGTTTGCATCTGCATAGTGGAGGAATCAAACATAAGCTGCAACTGTATGAACCCATTCCAATAACCTAATTTTCATATAATCTCGATCTTTCATTCTATTGCCGACTCTAAGATCGCCATCATGATCCCAAAGCCATATTTTATCAAAATCAATTAACACCGAATGATCATTACCATCTGCAGCAGAATCATTTTCCCTCTCACCTGATATGTTGGCTACAGTTTTTTCGTCCGCGGGTTCAGGATTATCTCCTTCCACTGCCATCCACATGTTAACAGCTTCTTTTTCTATGATAAGATGCCCTGGCTTTTCTAGAGTGAGCAGTTGTATAGTTCTGTAATCAAATCCCATGATCGCTAGGGCCTCAACAGAAATCTTGCTGCAATATTCAGTATCCATTGTCAAGCAAAAATCCAATTGCACGTGGCGTATCTTTCAGTGTATTCTTTGATTAATTTGTTATCCCAATCAAACTATGTTTTCTTGGCTCGTCTTCGATCTTCTTAAAAGATCGATGAGATAAATGAGTCTCCTTGTCCGTAATAACAATAACACCCTGTACTGTTCTGCTCAGAGATTCGAAGCCGGTTCGTCCAAAATATACAGCCAAATTCGCACTATGAAATTGCTGTTTACCAGCTGAATCTATATATAGAAATAATGGCCTCTGAGCACCAAACCGTTTTACGTAGTGCGTGTGGTGAAAGTTTCAGTATACGAATTCTTCATTCGCAAGCATAGTCGTGTCGTGTTCATTGACAATCCGATTGAACGGAATGATCTGGAAAGAACGTATATATTATTGAATACCGGGCTAGGCGATATTAGAGACCTGAAATATTCAACACGCATGAATTGCCTGTGATCGTAAATTCATCAAATGTAACGTAAGTTGGCTGACCAAGTCGTATAAAATGTGTTATGATCTGTTAGTTGTGTCGTCGTACCGGCAAATGGCAGTGCAGTCTACCTGCCGCCACACCATGGTTTGTGGAGAACAGGGACACAGAATTCTGACGCGACTCGATTTGTTCTCCCCAGCCTGACGCCACGCCTTGCTTTGTGGAGAACACACGGAATCTGACTTTGATAAAACCAGACGCTTTATTCACATTAAGAAGAAGATTATGAGATCAATACTCATTTATTTCAATCAATTAAAAAATCAATACGATTTGTTTTTTTTTCTTTCCTCTGGTAAATATAGAAAAATAATATTAGCACATTTTGTAGTAGTTTTTATTTTCTTGATTCTTATTAAATAAATTAGTATACTTTCATCTCTAATCATAAATCTCGATCTTACAGCTTGAAAGAACGACGCTAACTCCCATTTAAATTTGAAACTAACAAAAGAGTTCAATACTTCAAAGGAAAGAGTTCGAGTCTTCAAAGGAAAGAGGCCACTCCCTTCTGATTCCATAGGAAACAAATACCAACAAAGAAGGAAAACTCGAATAAACTTCCTCTGGAAAGGCTATTACTCCCCAATCATTAAATATACAAATAAAAGGAATATAGAGTCGATGATAATTTCAAGAGTCATGAATATGGAGTCGGCTAACCAATTTTCCCTAAAATCATAAGAAATTATAATTTCAAAGTGTTTAAATCCCAATTTTAGTGTTTTGGGTATTTTTAAAATCCTTTATTTACCTTAAGACACACTAATACAATTATTAAACTTGTAAAAATAAAAAATAAAAAATGAAATTTATTGGACAATTTTGAGGGATTTAGATAAGAAATTCGCCGAAAAAGCGGGGCAGTTGTCTTTTATCCTACTGGCTTCTGATGTTGTATAATCAACAATTTATATATAACTTTGATTCCTTTAATAAATAACGAGTTGCATGTTTTTTTAGATTTAAATATAAATTAACATTCGTATCATAAGAAATCTCCCATTCTTTGGTATTGTCATGTCTGTACCTTGAATAGTCGAATCATGGATGAGGATCTCAATCCCAATCAACACGGACCATGGTGGGCCACTAGGTTTCCTAGTGCCAAGTTCAAGTTGGCGAGTCAGGATTGTGACTCACGATTCGATGTTCACTTTCAAAGCATTTAATGGTATTAGCATGCATTACTGATTCACCAACTTCATTAAATCTTGGTATGAGATGATGCCACCTGTCAACTCGATTTTCCATCTGTAATCTTATTGTTTACCGAGTCACATGATCTCACAACTTACAATTTACTTGAGTATTTGAGTATATGATGTGAAATTAAATATTCATATGAGTCATATCTATGGATGGTGAATTGATTTGATAACCCTCCACTGTCAAGGATCTGTAAGGAAAAACCAATGGTGTTGTTTTTTGGGTTACAACTTACAAGTTGCAATTTACAATGCATTGAGCAGTCTTTGCTAGATTTGAACCTAACCTGGTCCAATGCAGGGTATGCAAGTTTCCAGACCAGGGTTTCACCGAGTGCTAGACATCTCTATTATGAACACCGCAAGATTGGGATGATGGATTTTGTTAGTAGGCTAGCAGCACGCCGCCCTTTGTTTATGCTCATGAATCATATCCTATACTATTTAGTCCAGGATTCTAGTATTTATTCCAATTTTGATTCATTTACTGGGGTCAAAATCATTTGAATCAGCACTCCCAGTCTCTCTCGGTGCACCTAGGCTGCTTAGTCTACCAATCTCATCGGAGGAAGGGGGCTAGAAAGTAGAGACAAAGGAAACTATAATGAAGGACATCCAAAGAGAATGGTTGTACAATATGCATATAGTCAACTCTAAAAGAAATGAAAGAATTTGTAATATACCTAACTGAATATTATCATTAATTAATTTGTCGGGATGCTTACACGGTAAATATTGTGCCTGAGTTGTTTATGAGGGTTTCCAATGTCTATAATGGCTACGATTTAGAGAGGCTCGTTCCCATCATTATAGCACTAGTGGGTTTCTCCTGCAAATATTTCTATGACGTCTCCCCTCCTCACTCACCTCACCTTTTGACTTGAGTCCTCTTCTTCTTCGTCTTCTTCTTCTTCTTCCTCTCATGGTCTCTCTGATCTACGCCCTGAGCGCCCTCATAATGAAGAATGATCTCTGAAAGTCTCTAGAAACCTCGGTCAAACAATACCCAATTTTCCCTCACCTGCACAGATATATCTATGTTATGTAGAAGCAATTATCAAATGATTTTTTTTGTAATCATGTGAAATACACAAACATGCATTCGCCTACCTGGAGCAAGGTAAACCAATTCAGGAGTGTCAAGATATTGTGGAATTGAGATGGCGTTGCTTCCAATCGTCTTTCTGTAGAAGGAAATGGTTGCACACTCTAATTCCTCGTTGTCTTCTATGGTGGGAGACTTGAAGGTTCCACCTTTTTCACAGGTAGGAGCAAGAGAAGTAAAGGTAGAACATTGGGTAGGTTGGATTGAGCTTCCCCGAACTTAAAGAGATTGGTGAAGTCTGTGAAAAAAACATTATTTTTGGTTTATGAGTATAGGACATTCGGAGGTCGGGACTCAGACTCTCAGCTCTCCAATTCTATGCTTCAGTGTCTCCCTAATTTCTATTTCCTCCAAAATATTATGCAGAGCTAAGTTGTCGACTTGGTTGTCATGAATTTATAGGTATGTATAGCATTTTACACTTGTGTAACATTTTATATGTGGATAAAAGTTAAATTTGTTTCTTGTTGTAGTTCCTTCTAGTTCTATAAATATAAGGGTTTAAAATTTCTCCATCCAAAATGTTTTTTGAAATTTGTAATGTATTATGTGATTGTGTTTCCGCCAGACTAAGTCTCGAATACTCAATAGATGTAACCTTTAAAAACCCAGTATTTAAATGAAATCAAAACTAAAATAATGTATACTTTTCATAGTCTAGGACCACAACTTCATTTTAGCAGAGGAGCAAGAAGAAAGAGCCTTGTATTTGAGTTCCAAATTTGTCAATCTTATTTATATGTCATGAATTGTAAACATTAGGTTGAAAGAAAGAAAAATATTTCAATATAAGTGTTTGGATTGTTCCAATTTCCTTAATGAAATCCAATAGTTGAAAGGATAAAATATTTAACAACCGACACTGTAAATGTTGTAGACTATGACCCCTTCGTTTTCCTGTCAACCTTCTAATAATGGAAACAAGAACTACAAATTGTCTACCAATATATCTAAACAAGGGAATCCCTAGACGAACGTTCATGAATGAGGGACTAGGAGTGCAATGATCTAGTTAAGAACATGATTTCAACATCCTTGTTGTCGCAAACCTCCCAAATGTGTGTTTATGATTCGTCTTCCTTGTTGACTTTGGTAGAAACTAGACACCCAACTTGTAGTGATATTTGTTGGAGAATTTAAAGTTCTTCCTTATAGTGGACTATTAAATACTTAACCTTTTCGATAGGGTTGATAAACTCGATATAGATTGGAGGGACTATCCATAATCTACTTAAAATTGGGGATTTTGTTTGATCACTTCAAAGTGGGGTATAAACTCGATATACATTGGAGGAGCTATCCATAATCCACCTAAAATTGGGGCCTTTGTTTGATCACTTTGATTTGAGCATGTGGGGAGGACATGATTCAATTCTAAAAATAACTATATACATTGGAGGAGCTATCCATAATCCACCTAAAATTGGGGCCTTTGTTTGATCACTTTGATTTGAGCATGTGGGGAGGACATGATTCAATTCTAAAAATAACTGTTGAATTTAGGGTTAATAAAAAAGTTTCTGGCTAAAGCATTAGGTATTACATTCTGGGGTTTTTCTTTTAGGTAGGCCCAATCACACCCAATAAAGCCATCATCAAGCTGAATCAATCCTCCATTCAAAGGTCCTTCCAAATTCCAATGCCTTATTTTATCAACAACCTAACAACCAAGTATTTCACCGGCCCAAAAGAATTGTCCCTTATCTAAGTTCAATAAACTATATGCTCCATTGGGAGAGTACATCGTTTACCTCACTAATTCCATGTAAATGTTGAATCACTTGGATTTCTTCTTATTATCATTTTTTTCCTATACGCTATTTTTAATAAGTAATAAAATTTTGTTATACGCTTACAGTTTCAAATGAAAAAAATAATTTCATTTTACATGTAATCAATTTATCACAACCCTCCAAAGTGAAATGGAACCCTACCCTTCAAATTTGATCCCTGCTCAAAAGCCATAATTTTTGTATATCAGCCATCTCTTATTTAGCTATATTACTTACTTAGCTGTTTCTAATTTGATGCATTAGCACTGTACAGGACGTTGTTACATATAAGGAGACTAATTAATCCGGTAGCTTTTTTCAGAGCATCGAAGGCGAGCTAAGTAAGGCAGAATATTGATTGGTAGAAATTAAGCAAAGAAGACTCCAAAAATAAGGAAAAGTAGAATGTGGAACAGCACTGAACCAAAACAGCACTTAATTTCACAAACCAAAACCAAAATAGCGCTGAAGACAGCAAAGATACGCCACGGCAATTTGGGAACTTTACTTGACAATGGTTACTGCAGGCAAAATGTCCATGATGGGATTCGATAACAGAACTGTACAGCTGCTGCCTCTACACAATCCATTGAATATATATATATATATATATCCGTTGTGCGTGTCCCATGAACGCATTGTTTATAATTATGAAAGCTTTGAGTTGAAAGACATGATTATCATAAAGTTGATAACCACCCAATTTATAACAAGAGAAATAGGTTGTCTCGATGCTGATATTGAGACAAAAGAAGTGGTTTTAGTTTTGGTTTTGTAGATTTGTGCATGTGTTCAAGAAGGCGACACAATTAGAATGAATTTGGGCACGTGCTCAAGACTTCGTCTCTGCGCTTCAATATCTTAACTTCCTCGATGGGTTTGCTTGTCTGTGTGCTGGAAGATCATATGTGCCAATGAGTGTGCTCTGATATTCTTGTAGGATTCTTTATTTGTAATTAAATTGTAACTTCAGCACGGAAGTATCTTACGTGATATTGAGGTGTTATGATTGAATTATTTTGTAATTAAATTAAAATAGTTTATTTTTATATATATATAATAGATGTACAATTATTCCAATGTTATAGTTATTCTTCATATTTGACTTTTAAGTAAGTGTTCTAATATGTCATGGAAGGAGGCGAGATTGTAAGTATGATAGAACTTTATGATAGACTGTAAGTATTATAATAATTATTAAATTGTAAGAGAAAGAAGTTGTTTAAACATTAGAGGATTTGAGTAGGATAAGGATTTGACTTTTTTATTTTGCAAAATTTTAATTTAATTATAATCACTATAACAAAGTTTTTAAAAAAATGTATAATTATTGAATAACATGTCATATAGTGAGATTTGAATCTCAATGGTGCACATAATAACATTCTTTCCAACCACTCAAATTACACTCACAAAATAATAATTCTTCATAAATAAAATCTATATTTAATGATACAAATGATTTAATATGTTTTCCTTATTTCTAAAATTCTTATTGTTCATAATAAATACCTCATTTCTTATTATTCATAATAAATACTTTATATGTAATATACATAACTGTAATAATCATTTCTCAATTAATAATTTAAATAAAATACCCTTCTCCTATTTTCAAAATGCTTATTATTCATCATCAAAATCTTATTTTATAATAGCTATAAATTAAATGATTGTTAATTTGTAATAATCATTTAAATAAAATACATTTCTCCTATTTTCAAAAGGCTTATTATTCATAATCAAAATCTTATTTTCTAATATCTATAAATTTAATGATATTTATCCCAAAAAATTATAAATTAAACTTTTAACCTATATTTACCACTTATGAATGGTAGGTGCTTGGGTGGCAATGGGGGCATGCTTTATGACCTAGAAGGACAACAAGTATCCCCTTATGCTTAGGTGTTGGTATTTAAACAAAAAATCAAGAATAATTTGATATGACCCAATGGGAGTCATAAATAGGGTTAAAAGTATACAATATGACTACAAGGGGAGCATATATAAGGCTAAATGTATATGCAATGGGTTAGCTTAAAAAAGGAACCTCGCGTGCAATGAGTGTAGATGTATATAAAAAGGTAATGTGATCATTGTTGAGGACATGTGAAATGATTATGTGAATGCCTTGGAGTAATTGGAGAAGGGCCTCCTATTCTTTCAAGAGTTATCGTGTAATACATTTTCTCGTATATATTGGATTTGTGCTGCACATTTAAATTTGTGTACATGTTGTGTACTTCACATTATCCAAATTCAATTATTTTTTGTCTTATTCCTTTATTACTTGTTTTTGCATAATTTTGATTCCATGTGTTGTGATTGTCAGTCCTCAAATTTCTTGTGGTATCTGGTCCTTGATAATATATTATTGAGTAATAATTTTACAGTTCCATGTTCCATGAATAGTTTTGAGTAAATTCCATATTCTTCCTTGGTAGTGTCATTGTATATCTTCTTTTCTTTCTTAGATTTTTTTGGCAATGTGGATGTTGATATGGTTTCACACTTCATGGTTTCTCTTCCTTCTGCACACTCATGCCATCATGGTTATTTTCATAGATAATTGTGTCCCCTATCCTTTGTTCTTGATATTTTAGCACTCTCACCTTTGAGATAATACCATCATATTTTGCATGTAGATCTTCAGGATAGAGCTCAACTTCTTGAAGTATTTTTTGGCCTCCTTCTAGAAGCTTGTATTTATTCTCCTTTGAAATTGAAATCCAATGCCATTCATCAATGTTTGATGTCCTTCAATTATGGATCACATTTCTTCCTTTAGAAATATGTATTTAGAGATTCTTCAAACTTATTGCAAATTTTTGAGCTTCGAGTCTTTTGGAAGTCTCTTCATACAAGATTCTTGTTATTTCATAATTTTGACCATGCTTCTTTTCTTGTTTCAATATTTTGACCTCATCCAACAAATTTTATTATGATTTCATAGTCTGCATATTTTTTCATCCTTCTTTTTCAATTATTCCCTTGACTCATCATTTTCAAATTTTCCTTCCCCATTCTTTTCCTTGTCCAATCTATGAACCTCTTTACTAGAAGTGATTCATTAAGGGCATGTATCTTAGACAACTCCTCACCTTTATTCGTGAGTTCATCTTTTGCTTCTTTCAATTCACCTTGTTTTGTATTCATCCTTCCATTTAGAGTCCTTGGTCTATATTTTTTAGAATAGTTATTCAAATTATTCCCATGTAGGATTTAGATATAGTATTTACATTATGAATTTTCCACCACTTTTTATTTTCACCTTCAAGACAACAACCTTCCCTAATAGAACTCAAATCAATTTCCTTTATTACCCTCAATCAATCCATGGGATTTATTCCATCTTTATCTTCATCTCCATTAAATGCATGTATTTCTATTTTTGTCATTTTTCTTAATTGAGGTCCAAACAAAATCTTTAACTTCCAACCTCAATATAATGAAACTATTATAAAAAATTGAAAATATGATTTTTCAAAAATATTTGCTGGGAATGTTATATTCTTTGCATGTAAATTGTCTTGAAAGTTGATAGTTGATTAGTATAAGTCGAATGGAGTCAGAGGTCGACAAATGGTGGAAATTTGGTCAACTAACTGACATGAATAATCGTTTGGTCAAATAAAAATGACAAGAAACTCAATGGGAAATCGACCAAGGTTGATCCAGTCATGTTGATTGTAAGTGACGGGATTACTAAAAGTAGTTAGAAATTTTGTATAGCCATTAATGAGCAATTAGTTGTATTGCATCTATAAATAACATGTAATGGCTATGCAAATAATAGTGTAGTGGAATGTAATGAAGTGTAACTAGTGGTCTAGCAAATAATGGTTGTAAACACATGTTATGAGTATTTTATTAATAGATTAGTGGTAAGCTCACTGGTTTGTTGGTTTTCCCCGAGAGAAGAATTTCTAGGATAAATTATGTGTACTTTGTTGATATATTGTGGTCAATTGATTTATGTCTAATTATGTTTAACTATATGAATCAATTTACAAGCCTACTATAATTGGTACTATAACCAATACAGTGAAATCAGAGATGTATTTGGCTACATGGGGATGCCTTTTTTTATTGAGAGTTTTGTCTTGGTATTGGATATAGTGAATACCTATTGGAGTGGGAGATTTCCATAAACATTGATTTATAGTTAAAATGGATAAGTTGTCAATGATATAAATTTAAAATTTTAATGAGGAAAATTTTTGAGCTTTGGAAGATTAAAATGGAGAGTCTCCTTATGGGTCTAGAATAATGGGTTACAGTCGACCCAAGAAGGATTATGGTGGGTATGTGAAAGGAGTATTGGAAAAAAATCGACATAATGGCAAGCAGTACAATCCAATTTTTTTTAGTAGGTTATGTATTGATGAATTTTTCAGAAGAAGACACTACAACGAAGCTATGAGAAAAGTTGGGGAACTTGTACTATTCGAAATCTCTTATTAATAAGTTGTTTCTTTTGGAGAAGTAATATCTTATAAGGATGGGTGAAGGTGACTTGGTTGCATAGCACCTAAATTCCTTCAACAATGCGATCATTAAGTTGTTGTTCATGGATATTAAAATGACTAAGGAGGGAAAGGGAAAATTCAAAGATGGGAAATGACGCTTATTGGATGATAGTGAGACAATTAAACCTTCCTTATCAAATGGATGAGGAATGGAATGGGTAAATTTATTCTCTATTCCATGTGGGTGTATTTCTTGAAGATTCAAGTGACATTATTGTGTGGGAACCAAACAAAATATCTGGTGAAGTTTCTGCAAAGATGGCTTATAATGCCATTTTAAATCAAAGTAAGGATATCGATGTGAAGTGGTGGAATAAATTTCTTTGGAGGAGTCACATTCCTCCAAAAATAAAATGTTTCTTTGGGATAGTACTGAACAATCGTATTCTTGTTTGGGAAAATCTAAGAAATCATGCTTTTGTTGGTCCAAGCATTTTTTTCTGCGTAGGAAGGATATTAAATCTATCTCACATCTTTTTTATCAGTGCCCTTTCTTAAATTCTATTTGGGAGGAGGTATGTAGTCCATTATATATGCATATGGATTGGAAAGAAAGTGATTTGGATGATAGTTCATTCAGATGGTTTCATCGTAAAAAAAATTCAAATATCTTCCTTTCTTTATTTTATGGGAGGTATGGAAAATGCGCAATAAATGTATTTTCTGGGATATATTTCCTTCTTTACCTATCATTGTTGAAAATATTTATGTTGCGGCGCTTGAATGGAGAAAGGATGAGGTTTTGAAGCTAAAAAGGATGCTCATTAGGCCTCCTTTGTCTGAGGATATCCATATTGGTTTCTTTGATGGTGCTTAGGTGAAAAGTTGGTGTCGTGTAGGGATGGTTTTATCTTTGATAAGGATTCATGTCATCAAGTTAAAGATGATATTAGGTAACGGGACAAATAATATGGTTGAACTTCTCTCACTTTAGGGTCTATTATGGTTTTCTAAGAAAAGAGATCATCTTGAGATGAAGGTGTATGGTGACACAAAAATCATCATTGATTGGATAAATGGTTTCAATGCTTTGCAATCTTTGGGTTTTTATGGATGGATGAGGAAAATTAGAACATTGATGCAGCATTTTGGTGGATTATCTTTTAGTCATATTTACAGGTGTTTCAACAAGAAAGTTGATGCTTTATCAAAAGATGTTATTGGAGATATGCATGGTTCCATTCAGTTCTCATAGTTTTTGGACGGAATGTTAATTGATTCTCATGCTTATCAGGTGTTTTGAGTCTTCGTGTCTTATGATGATGCTATTAATTGACTAGAAAGTATAGTTTTTTTTATAGGTGAATGTATTTTTTGTACATACAGATTTTAGTAATGTTCTTTGAGTGACATTGTAATAGGGGTAGTGAGGTTCAAAGATACATCCACTCTTGTTTTAATTTAGTGGGATGTTCATTTTTGTTGGTTCCTACTATTTTTTTGGAAGTATATGGAGGTGAAAATGACTAGTTTATGTTAATATTTTGAAAAAAAATGGAAATGCTTGAACTTTAAAACTTTTATCAATCAATCACTACATATATGAATCTCATAAGACAAATAATCTACATAAACCATGAAACGATAAGAGACAATATATACCCTAGGAAAACCCTCCAAACACAGAGGATGAAAAACCAACAATTCTTTGAGTATGATAGATAGATTTACAGAGAATGGTTTACAACACATAATTAGATTGCCCAATAAGAGACAAGTCACCTCAATAATAGAGAAAAGAGATCTAATACAACATTGTAATCAACTGTGATCAACTTGCCAAGTTCCTAGCACTTTAATAACAAGTCAAAACACCTAGCATGCACAATGGTAGTGAATGGAAGTCTCCAAAATAGTCCCGGGATCATTACATAGCATATAAATAGAGAGGATCTTAACTGAACTCATTCCATGTATCTTACATGTAGATGATATGTTCCCTCCTTCCCTCAATTATCTTTGAATGAATGCTCACTAACTTGAATTGAATGTGAACTAACTGAATGGATTGTGAACTAATTGAAGTGAACTCAATCTTCAGTTGAATGCACTACCATAAATTGAGGAGAATAAATGAATGTGTTGGTGTTTCACAATTAGTGCCATCCATGCACAATTTCTATTTTTAACTTTTTTATGGATCTTCTTAGATAGTTGATGTATGCTTTATTACAACCGAGGCTTTAGTGAAGCCTTCATAATTCAATTTCACTTGGAGGTAAATATAGGCATTTTGAATCTATTCTCTTTCTCTATGCTTTATCTCACTATCATTAATTAATTATTGCATGGTCCATATGTGTATTTATTTATCCATCTTATCATACCATGCTCAAAATAATTATTCCATATTGATGATCATATATATTACCATTGGTCATATAATCACATGCTAAAGTATATCACTCTAGGGGTAGCTAATCCCCAAAGGAGACTTATAGCACTTAGTAACCATGCCTAGTAATACGTCACACAATATAACCACTTTACCAACTGAAGTATGCCACCTCACAACAATGAGGATATTTGTAGGACTTGATATTACTCACAAGTATACAAGTTTGATATTACCACGATATTACTCACAAGATCAGTTCCATAACTAGAGGTCCATCTCATAAGGTACCGTCTATGAGAATACTTGACTTGATATTACTGACAAGTCTACAGTCTTGATATTACTCGCAAGATTTCAGTACTAACATCCCACCTTAATACATGAGGATATAGATATAGGAATTGATATGACTCACGAATCCGGAGAATGTCTCATGTTGTATAATCAACAGTTTATATGTAACTTTGATTCCTTTGATGAATAACAAGTTGAATGTTTTTTTCAATTGAAAAAAAAAATCAACATTCACATCATAAGAAATATTCAATCCTTTGGTATTGCGAAGTCTGTACCTTGTTGAATTGGAATATCTTTGTTGTGACTGGGAGGAAAATTGAAGGGACCAAAATGAATCATAGAAGCAAGGGATTCATTTTCATTCACATTTGCAGATCACTTTGGTTTTTGCTTCGAGATTCTACAAAGTTGCAATGCATAAGCAGAGAAGTAACCAAGGTTAAAGTTGAGAACAATACTACAATTTATGTCTAAAGATGAATCTAGATGAGAAAAGTTCTTATGGCTAATGAGGATCTTGAGGAGCACCACACCATAGCTATAATAGCTATAGACATTGGTTTTGTGTGAAATAAACAAGTTGATGAGTCACTTGTACACCATGAATCAATTTTCAATTACCATAACATAACAAATTCTACAATTGCATAATTGCATAGGTTGTTAAAAGGCTAATGCCTCTCCATCACCACTCCACTCCAAATTTCAAAAATGAAGTCGACATCACAGAGCTAATCACCAACCCCAAGTGATCACTATATTTCATGGACATAATAATTATGTAGTGATAGATAATTTAAGTCACTATATATCATAAACATAATACATAAATGAAAAATTATGTATTAATACATTTTATGATTTTTTTTTGAATACCTAGCAGCCCTTCTCGTGTTGAATAAAAATAATCTAGACATGGTAAGATTTGGATTCATTTTGATTTTTTTTAATTAATATTTAAAAAATTAAAAGTCTAAAAGAAATATCGAAATTGTTAGAAATCGTATATACAACGGATATCAGGCATCTATACGGCGATTTTCGTACTGGGAATCCGGGGAGCCATGTTCTTAGATACGACGGATTAGTTTGTTATCTCTTATTACTTGATTAGCTGTTTCTAATTTGATGTATTAGTACTGTACAGGACGTTGTTACATATAAGGAGACTAATTCATCTGGTCGCCTTTTTCAGAGCATCGAAGGCGAGCCAAGTAAGGCAGAATATTTATTGGTAGAAATTAAGCAGAGAATACTCCAAAAATAAGGAAAAAGTAGAAAGATACGCCACGACAATTCGGAACTTTGATTGACAATGGATACTGTACAGCTGCTGGCTCTGCCCAATCAATTGGAGATCATATATATATATACACCATTTGTGTGTCCCTTCCACGTATTGTTTATAATTATTAGTATAGATCTATTTAAAAGAGGATGAGGGATTAAATTTCTCAAGGTACAAATCCTTTCTTAAAGTAAAAATGTGTAATCTAATTTTAATTTTTATGGTTTTAGTTTAATTTATGTTGTTTTATAATTATGTAATTCTAAATAATTTAAATTTAATTTTAAGTGGCCAAGTTAAGTTTAATAATATATATATATATATATATATATATATTTTATAAAAGACGAGTGTGAACTCTAGGATGATCAGAAAAGGATTTACACATCTCACTATTAGATTGTAGAATGCACTTCTTCGATGCAAGAAAGCTTTGACTTGGAAGACATCCTTATCATAAAGTTGATAGCGACCCATTTTATAACAAGAGAAATTGTTTGTCTCCACGCTCATATTGAGACAAAAGAAATGGTTTTGGTTTTGCTTATGTGGATTTGTGCATGTGTTCAAGAAGGCGACACAATTAGAACATGTCTGAATTTGGGCACGTGCTCAATACTTCGTTTCTGCGATTCAATATCTTAACTTTCTCGATGGGTTTGCTTGTGTGCTGGAAGATCATATGTGCCAATGAGTGTGCTCTCATAATCTGGCAGAAATTTTTATTTGTAATTAAATTGTAACTTCAGCACGGAAGTATCTTACGTGGCATTGAGTGTGTTATGATGGAATTCTAATATGTCATGGAAGGTGGCCGCATTCTAAGTATGATGAGAAGAGATGGTGTGATAGAACTTTAAAAACGGAATGTGAAGAAGTTAACGCTTATCTACCCTTTCTTGGAAAAGGGTGTTTCGTTTACATTTTATGTTTATCTTTGCAAAAGAACTTAATAGGAAGAACGTAACGCTTATCTACCAAGAAAAGGATATTTTCTTTACATTTTATGTTTATCTTTTGAAAATATAACTTAATGGGAAAAAGTTAACATTTATTTACCCTTACTTTAAAAGGGTGCTTTTGTTTACATTTAATAAAATGGGTGTTTTTGAACATTTTATGTTTGTGTTAACTATGATGAGTATATTATAATTTAATAATTATTAAATTATAAAAGAAAGAAGTTCTTTAAATATTAGACTATTTGAATAGGATGGATATTTGATATTTTTTATTTTGTAAAATGTTAATTTAATTATGATAACTATAATCAAGTAACAAGATTCTTCCCAACCACTCAAACTACATTCATAAAATAATAATTCTTCATAAATAAAATCTATATTTAATGATATAATTGATTTAATATGTTTTCCTTATTTCTAAAATTCTTATCATTCATAATAAATACCTCATTTCTTATTATTCATAATAAATACTTCATCTGTAATAATCATTTCTCAAAGTAATAATTTAAATAAAATACCCTTCTCCTATTTTCAAAATGCTTATTATTCATCATCAAAATCTTATTTTATAATAGCTATAAATTAAATGATTATCAATCTGTAATAATCATTTAAATAAAATAAATTTCTCCTATTTTCAAAATGCTTATTATTCATAATCAAAAGCTAATTTTGTAACATCTATAAATTTAATGATATTTCCCAAAAATTTATAAATTAAACCTTCAACCTATATTTACCACTTAGGAATGGCAAGTGGATGGGTGGCAATGGGGGCATGCTTTATGACCTAGAAGGACAACAAGTATCCCCTTATGCTTAGGCATTGGTATTTAAACAAAAAATCAAGAATAATTTGATAGGACCAAATGGGATTCATACATATGGTTAAACCTATACAATATGACCACAAGGGGAGCATATATGAGGCTAAATGTATATGCAATGGGTCAACATAAAAAATGAACCTCATGTGAAATGAGTGTAGATGTCTATAAAAAGGTAATGCAATCATTGTTGAGGACATGTGTAATGACTATGTGAATGCCTTGGAGTAATTGGAGAAGGGCTTCATATTCTTTAAGGAGTTATCTTGTAACATATTTTCTCATATATATTGGAGTTGTGTTGCACATTTAAATTTGTGTACATGGTGTGTTCTTCACATAATCCAAATTCAATTACTTTTTGTCTTAATCCTTTAATGCTTGTTTTGGAATAATTTTGATTCCATGTGTTGTGATTGTGAGTTCTCAAATTTGTTGTGGTATCTGGTCTTTGATAATATCTTGTTGAATAATTATTTTATAATTCCTTGTTCCATGAATATTTCTGAGTAAATTCAATTCCATATTCTTCCTCCGTAGTGTCATTGTATATCTTCTTTCCTTTCTTAGATTTTTTTTGGAAATGTGGATGTTGATATGGTTTCCCACTTGATGGTTTCTCTTCCTTCTGCGCACTCATGCCATCAGTGTTTTGTTCATAGATAATTGTGTCCTCTATCCTTTGTGATTGATATTTGAGCACTCTCACCTTTGAGATAATATCATCATATTTTGCATGTACATCTTCAAGCTAGAGCTCAACTTCTTGAAGTATTTTTTGGCCTCCTTCTAAAATCTTGTATTTATTCTCCTTTAGTATTGAAATCCAACGACATTCATCAATGTTTGTTGTCCTTCGATTATGGATCACATTTCTTCCTTTAGAAATATGTATTTAGATATTCTTCAAACTTATGGCAAATTTTCGAGCTTTGAGTCTTTTGGAAGTCTCTGAATCCAAGATTCTTGTTATTTCATAATTTTGACCATGCTTCTTTTCTTCTTTCAATATTTTCACCTCATCCAATAGATTTTTATTATGATTTCTTAGTTTGCATATTTTTTCATCCTTGTTTTTCAATTCTTCCATTGACTCATCATTTTCAAATTTTCCTTTCCCATTCTTTTCCTTGTCCAATTTATGAACCTATTTACTAAGTGATTCATTAACTTGGGCGTGTATCTTAGATAACTCCTCACCTTTATTCATGAGTTCATCTTATGCTTCTTTCAATTCACCTTGTCTTGTATTCATCCTTCCATTTAGAGTCTTTGGTCCATATTTTTTAGAATAGTTATTCAAATTCTTCCCATGTAGGATTTAGTATAGTATTTACATTATGAATTTTCAACCACTTTTCATCTTCACCTTCAAGATAACAACCTGCCCTAATAGAACTCAAATCAATTTCATTTATTACCCTCAACCGATCCATGGGATTTATTCCATCTTTATCTTCATCTCCGTTAAATGCATGTATTTCTATTTTAGTCATTTTTCTTAATTGAGGTCCAAACAAAGCCTTTAACTTCCAACCTCAATATAATGAAACTATTATAAAAAATTGATAATATGATTTAAAAAAAATATTGTTGGGAATGATATATTCTTTGCATGTAAATTGACTGGAAAATTCAATAGTTGACTAGTATAAGTCGATTGGAGTCGGAGGTCAAAAAATGGTGGAAATTTGGTCGGCTAACTAACATGAATAGTTGTTTGGTCATATAAAACTAACTAGTGAATAGAACGACTAGAAACTCAATGGGAAATCGACCAAGGTTGATCCAGTTAAGTTGATTGTCAATGAGAGAATAACTAAAAGTAGTTAGGATTTTTGTATTTCCATTAATGAGCAATTAGTTGTATTGCATCTATAAATAAGATGTAATGGCTATGCAAATAACAATGTAGTGGAATGTAATGAATTGTAACTTGTGTTCTAGAAAATAATGGTTGTAAACACATGCTATTCAAGTATTTTATTAATAGATCAATGGTAAGCTCACTTGTTTGTTGGTTTCCCCTGAGAGAATGGTTTCCAGGATAAATTATGTGTATTTTGTTGATATGTTGTGTTCCATTGATTTATGTCTAATTATGTTTAACTATATGAATCAATTTACAAGCCTACGATAATCGGTACTATAACCAATTTTTGACATCAGAGTTGTATTTGGATACATGGGGATGCCTTTTTAATTGAGAGTTTTGTCTTGGTATTCGATATAGTGAATACCTATTGCAGTGGGAGATTTCCATAAACATTGATTTATAGTTAAAATGGATAAGATGTCGATGATATAAATTTAAATGTTTAATTATAAAAATTTTGAGCTTTGGAAGATTAAAATGGAGAATCTCCTTATGGGTTTAGAATAATGGGTTGCAGTCGACCCAAGAATGATTATGGAGGGTGTGTGAAAGGAGTATTGGGAAAAAATAGGCATAATGGAAAGGAGTACAATTTGATTTTGTTTAGTAGATTATGTATTGATGAATGTTTCAGAAGAAGAGTACACTACAAAGAGGCTATGAGAAAAGTTGGGGAACTTGTACAAGTCAAAATATCTTATTAACAAGTTGTTTCTTTTGGAGAAGTTATATATTCTAAGGATGGGTGAAGGTGACTCGGTTACATTGCACCTCAATTCCTTCAATAATGTGATCAGTTAGTTGTTGTTCATGGATATTAAAATGACTGAGGAGGGAAAATGTATTGATTTGTTGTGTTCTTTGCTAGATTCTCGAGATAACCTAGTTGTGGTTATTGGAAGCAATAATAATACACTAAATATTGATGGCATGGTTACATATTTATTGTTAGAAGAGATGAGAAAAATAATAAGGAGGGATTAATACACTACACCCTAGAAGTTATAGGTCGACTAGCAAATACAGGGAAAGGTAAAACCTCTAGAAGATCAAAGTTAAGGGGTAGATCTAAGGCGGGACCCATTGGTATACAATGAGAACATGCTAGCAATGCAGTAAAGTTAGACATTATAAATTAAATTATAAGCCTACAAAAGTTGAGAAAAGAAAATGGTCTTAGGAAGGTGAGTCGAATGGTGATGAGTCTTTGCTAGAAGAGAAAGGTGATCTATATTTGACCTCCATAAGTACAAAGTCGGATCATGTCTCTTAGTTGATTGACTTTGAGGCATCGTATCATATGACACATCACAGAGAATGGTTCTATGAGTATGAGAAGTTCTATGGTAGTGATTCCTACCGAGAGATGAGTCATCAAACAATATAGTTGAATGAAATAATTTTCCATTGAATCTTAAATATGAAATCATAGGAACACTTCCAAAAGTATTGAATATCCTAGGTTTTGCTTGAAACCTAAACTTGAAAAATAACATGGGGAATGCAAGTGTGTAGTTTGTATTTGAGAAAGATACTTGCAATATGGTGAGAGGAGTAATGGTACCAATGAGAGTGTTACGGAGAGAAATTCCTATGGCTTGGGGTACCACAACAGACAGCTAGACTCCAGAAATCAATCTTCTCCAATATGCAATAGAAGTAAACAATCTAATACTAAAGGATCAAACCTCGTACCTTATTCCGGACGGTTGAAGTAGATCCCCGTTGAGCTTTCCAATCTTCAGCTTGAATTGTTATAGCACGTCCTCAACAACAAGTAAACAATACAAGCATACTATATTTCATGGTGTTAGATCTATTCTAGCATATATAATCAATAATGTAAAAGCATTTGACATATTCCAATGGAAACAATATTCATTCAAATACACATTACTGGACAGGAAAAGATATTTCTATTAATAAGAATCAGAGATTACAAGTGACAACCTCTGACGGCACGTCTGCGAATCGGAGAAACTGAATCCCCCACTTGGGCCTCCACCACCTCAATCCTCCATCACTTCGATAGCAAGCTTACTAACAATGGGCAAGCTTGGGAAGAACACAATAGTGCTCCAAGGGACAAAGGGATGCAGACTCAAGCATAAAGTTCTGGCAAAAATGGACTATAGTTTCGATGCTCTTAACTTTCTCTTCTGCTTTCAATGTACCAAGGGGTTCCTTATATAGCTCTTCAAAGGGATACTGAAGGGTCGAATCCGTGCGATCTCA